>JAPDSC010140142.1:0-17619 GCA_026290005.1 Latrodectus geometricus
ATTTATTTATTTATTTATATATATATATATATATATATATATAAATACATTATGTATGTAAATAATTAAGATCTAAGATCTATTTTCGGTACGCAACTTGAAAAACAAAGTAAAAAATATGTGACCAATGTTTTTTCAATTAAATATTTTTTATAAGTAAATTTTGATCAAAAAAATTGAACATATTATTCATTTTTAATTCATGAAATTCAACGAAAATTTTTCCAAAAAGCAATAGAAATTTTGGATTAAACATTTAATAAAAGTAACTAGTTTAGTATTACAATATTTTTAACTATAAACATAACTAAACTTCGTAGTATATAGTTAGTAAGGTATCTTTTGCAAATAAAATAAATATTTGTCTTTTAACTACACACATACATTTAATTTTCGCATCTACATTTTAACTGAGTTTACAAATATGGGTTGATATAGACAACTGATGAAGAAACAGAGTAATCTGATAAATTTATAATATGCTTATGTTATAATTTATTATTCATTGGTTTTCAAATTTAATTAAAATTAAAGAATACAAATGCAATGAAGTAATTAAAGAACTTATCCAACAACAATGGAAAAATCTGAGAAGTAAAGTTTAAATCATAAAATGTAGAAGATTTCTAAGATCTGGCAACAAATAAACTCAAATAAATCTTTATGCAGATTTTAAGAAAAGGAAGAAGTGATTAAATATAATGTTTCTAATTGAAAAGATATATATATATATATATATATATATATATATATATATATATATCAGGTATTTTTGTATATCTGAAATCTCATCACAAGTGTTCCAATATGATTATTGATTATTCTGCAATATTATAATATTATTCTAAAGTAATATGTACCTAAGTTATTTAAATAAAATATAAAAGGCTAATTATAGTGGGCAAAGTACTTTCCAAAATTATACATGAAATAAATGCTTAACACTAATGATAGTGAAACTTTAAACAATTGGCTTATATCTTGTTATTACGATCGATGATTAATAATTAAATACAAATCAAAACCTTTTAAATTAATATAGTACCTAAAATAATAATATAATATTTAAACTGACTGAATTGATAGTGCAAAATGTATAATATTTCATCTGTTATAAGAACAAAAGCCTTTTTAATTTCGTGAAATTAATAAAGGCACTAATAAAAATAAAACGAAATTGTAAAACATGTTTCTAAACCCCGTTGAATAGTAATTAATGCTCTGAGAAAACAATTTTACCTCTTAATTTATTTATGTTTTGAATTTGTAAATAACTTTTACATATGTTTCCCTAAGATATAGTTTTATTGTAAAATCTCTGTGATTTAATATTTAACAATGTTGATTTACCAAATATTAAATCTATTTTCAAATGATATAAATTAATTATTATTGTGGACATTGATAATGTTGATTAAATTTGTAATTTTACGATCAATTGTGAAGATTAAATTAAATTTGAGTAGTTATAAGTAAAGTTAAATAATCATTTTATCTAAACAAATTTATATTCAATAGAAAATGTTTTCATATATTTTCAACTTTTTTACCAAAATATTAATAATTATTTTTTATCTAAAATTTTAAATTTCTCAATATCTCAAATCGAATTTAAAATCCTAAAATCAAATCTAAATCACAAAATTCTTCTATATTGAATACAAGATATTCTTACTCTTTATTTAAAAATATCCTTAATTCCATTTGTAGTCATTTGTTATCAACTCAAATATTCTTTGTTGCGTTTTATTGTCTTCATAGCGAACAATAGGAAAAAGTTGCCTTTAACATATGAATTAATAATCTTATAAAATTGATTAATAGTGAATTGTAATTTTAATATCGAATCATTATAGTTTGTCGCGTTAAGAAACTATAATTAATGGAATATTTTGTTTCACATTATAAGGCTTACTTTTTAACGTACATACTATATAAAAATATGCAGCCCTGATATTTTTATAAGAAAACAAGTATTAATTTGATAAAAATACTTGATTCCAATTGAATATGGATCAATGGAAATAAATATAACTTTTAATTCATTTTCTATTTTCAAATGGTATCAATCGACAGAGAGAAAGCCCATTTGTCCATAAATATTCTAGCTGCACTTGTCATTTTGTGACAATTACATTGAGACACAATATGAATTATTAATAGCTACGGGGACTCTGTGACAAGATGTCTATTGGAGAACTCAGATGTATTAAGGAATCGTGCAAATAATTTCCTCTAACTTCTACTTTGGATTCTCAAAAGATCAAAAAGACTCTTAATCTTAGAACAGAATCTCTAAGATTCCTGTATCAAAAGTTAATTCTTAGAGCTAAGTTTATGTATTCGTATAAGTCTTATAATCATTGTTATTCAGAAAATTCAGTATCAAATAGAATAATTCATATCACTCCGTGTCATAAATTCGGGGTGAAAATACATTATGTATTAAGAATTTTACAAAATGAACAACGAATTCCTAGCAATTACGAATTTATAATGGATTATTTTTAAGCGACATTTTAACAAAGTTGAATATTCTTTATGAATAGTGTATCAGTAAGGCATTGCTTATAGATATGAATCAGCATTTATCCATTTACTTTTTTCAATCTATTATGTTTACATAGCCTAAGGAATTTTCACAATAAGCTTTTTATGTATTCAAAACTTTCATTCAACATAATGTTTTTTAATATTTTTCAAATATCTTTTATAATTAAAAGCTTATTGATAATTCAAGTTGTTGATCAAACATTAGGAAGATATAAAATCTTAATATTTTATTCTTTATATATAATTTCTTCTGTGCAATATACACTATTAAAAATAAAGTAGTGAATAATTTGTAAATTTAATCGTTGTAAAAAAAAACAGCTTAGAAACATTTTCTCGATTTGTGGAAAATTATAAGAAATTCGTCAGAGCAGAATATGTGTGAAGAAACACAGAATATTGCAATATTTTTATTTGTAGATATGAGCTAGGATAGGAATTGATTCTATCTCCTTAGTATAACATTTAAAATCAGATAGGTATAATTTTTAAGTTGACAACAATATTATTTACCCGTTCTTTCAGTTTTAACTCCAAAAGCTATTAACTGGTTAATCATTCTCATAACCTTAAATGCTACCACACGTAAAATTTTTCCTTGGTTTGAAGCAGTTGTGTCAAAATTTTTCAAGTTCAGTATACTACAATTGCTGTTAATTATATTCAATATCTTCAAGAACTTCATTCGTAATCTCATCCATTTCTCAATTTTATATCCCTAGAATTATCATTTGGGATAATGTAACGAAGAATACAAAGTTTGTCCCAAAAGCATTATATTGATGTGAAGAAATTTAATTTGATAGATGTGAGAAATAAAATAAATATATTTATTAAATAATTCCTCTCCTCAATATATTTAATAAGTTACTATTTATATGAATGTGTAATATGTGTACGAAAAATACCTAAGAAAATTTGATAATACTATAAGTTCAAAAAGATAATATGCATACAAGATTTTTCCAATTAAAAATGCCATCAACTGTTTACATTCAATTATTAGATAAAATGAAGAACTGATTACATATCATTTATATAAGTACTAAATAAATAAAAATTTTAATACTAGGATGACTTATAACTTAAGACTTTCCTATTACTATTTTATCAAATTTACAGTCCTTACCACAAGAGAAATGCATTATTCAATTTTGAAAATTTCAACGAAAACCTCATTCTTTCTTGCTAAAAGAAAAATGTCATATCTTAGATAGCTTCTACAATTTTCTTTACCAAATTAATTAGCTAAACAAATTAATTTTAAAAATTAATTTAATTAGTATTCCATGTAAAGATTTATGTTTTTAAATCTAATATTCTACAAACAGTTACTACACAGTAATATGCTGATCATTGATTTTATAAAATACATTAGATGTAATAAAAACAATTTTCCCTTAATACAGCAGCATCCTATAAGTATATGCCATATGGTAAAATTATATTTCCACAAAGTATATGATGATGAAGAAATATTTTTTCATCATATTATTTAAAATTACATAAGTGACCACTATAACTAAAAAAAGAAAAATATTAGCATGTTAAATGCTTCATTTAATTTTTTTTTCATCTGAAGGGCTATGTACATCAGAACAACAAATACAATACGATTTTACAAATAAATATGCTTCCACCAATTTCAGCTGAAATGGCAACTTCCTCTTCTTTGGTTCTTCTTCTTCTTTGGGTAGGTTTGTTATGATTCTGAATATATTTCAAACAGTAGACGAATTGGTTTCTGATGATTGTAGAACGATGATCATTCAAAATGATCATGGAACAAACAAACAAAAAACCAGTCGCATAATTTTAAGATCTAGTAGTATATAAAGACTCTGGTAAAAAATTTTTCTTCCAATTTTCCATTTCCATCATCTGAAACCAAATGAAATAGGTAAAAATCTGTTAAACTTTCTATTTAACAGATGTTGAGTTAAATTTTCATTTCATAAATGGATGTTCATGGTTGTTGGGAATCGACTTTAAACTCTAGATCTTGGTCGAATAAGCTCTTGTATGAAGGGTATTTTAACCATTTAAAGATTCTGTGGCTATTACATATGTGAGAATTTACGAGCATTTTAAGAGTTCTCAAGACACTTTAAGGAACTTTTTTTGATCTGCCATTTTGTTTTTTCCCCACTTTGTTGTTTCCACCACAATAAAATCACTCCCAATAAATTTTGCCTTAAGTAATACATCAAAAATCTCATGAACTGATTTCACACTGAATTGTCATCTTACTGTAATGCCATGGTCGAAATCGCTTATCTCCTCTTACATAGTCACTGTCACATAAACGTTACATTACCTGAAAATACATTATCAACCTGGTTATGTCTTGGTTATGCTTGAAATTTTGTGACCTGTCAGATACATTTCTTTAATGAAGTGTCTGGATACTGTTATTTAAGCAGTTCATTAAATACTACGATATTATAATCAACAGCATGTAATTCGTAACACGTAAAACTGTATGTACTCATAAAAATTCTTATTATTATGTTTTATTGATCATTCAATAAAAGCATAAAAAAATAATCGCAATCTTACATTAATCATTTTTAAGTGTATTTTTTAGTTTGTTTGGGTTATTGAACATTGAAGTATGCACATAACACTAACATATCTAATTTATTATGGTAGAAGTCATATTATCTTAAACATGTGATTTATATTGTTCATTTAAAAATTAAAATTTTAATTTTCAAAAACTGATGAATACATCATTTATGAAAAATTTAAGCTTCATAGCTTTGATAAAAATAATATAATTTATCACTATAAACTGATGTATATTATCCTTCTCTCACACAATACGTGCAACTTCGATGCCTAATCTCAACTGTAAGTAATTGAGAATGTATACACATGCTAAACCATTGGAAATGTTAATGTCTCTTCCTATTAATAGCCATATTTTCATTAAATACCTAACTGATTATTTCATATGCATATTTAAAAGCAAAATATTTATTTTTTGCCATTGTTTGAGAAGTTTGTTGAGTTCTGAATGTTTAAAAATGATCTTGAGATAATTTTTACCGATTATCAAAAGAAAAATAATTAATATTTTATAATCATTTGAATCGTTTCTAAGGATTTTGCATGCAAATTAAATAAATTGATTAGAAATATCAGTAGGATTGGAACATGTTAATGGACTTTTAAATATTTTTATGAATTTGTTTTTAAATTACAACTTATGTTTGATCTTCATTAGGCAATTTTTCAGTCATTTTTTTATGTGATGTTTTTGATGTCATTTTTTTTCACTCATTAATTTAATGCGATGCAATATAGTAGTTAATCCATAAATTATTCATTTTCTTGTCTTTTAATTCCAGTTTTAGGGATTTGGTATCATATCTACAAACATATTTCATTTTAATTTTACAGATTTGATTAAGAATGATGAGTTTTAGTTCTTTATTTAAAATATTAAGTTAATATTGTACGAGAAAATTTTGTGACTTAAATATTGGTAATAAAACTTTTTGACCATGTATTTAGTTATAAAATACTAAAGAAGCGACTATTTTTTAAGCTATAGAATGTAAAATAGAATCATAAATAAACTATAAATATCTTTATTTTTTTATATATGAAATGTTATTCAAAATCCAAGGTGTACAAAAATTATAAAAATTTGAAATTCTAGTTCTGCATGTTCATGTAAACTTTAACTTTCACAGATAACTATAAAATGTGGAGAAACAACGAACATAGATTTTAATTCATTATTTTATTTGTAAATAAAGAAATAATATCAAAGAGGGTCAACTATATTTAAATATAACAGTAGAATATTTCTAAAGAAAGTTTACTACAACCTAAAATTATTTCTTTAATTTAAAAAATTTTAATCCCATCTTTACTTTTCAAAAAGGACAATGACACAAATTAGTTACATCGAGAAGTTTTGTAAAAGCTGGAAAAAACTTTCTGCGAAGTATATACTCAAATTAATTGAGCCCAATGGCTATTTTCAGAGTCATTAATTACAGAGGAAGGTTTTAAAAATGCATTTTCTTAAAATAAAATAATTTACTATTTTAATGCATTAAAATAAAAAGTACTTTTCATGTAAAAGTTAAGAGTCATTTTTTAGGATATCGGGCTCCATACTAAGCAAAAGTTTCTTGAGATGCTGCCATGAAGGAAAAAGAAACATTGTTGTAGGATCAAAATTGATAGCTTAATGTTGGGACACGTTTTCAGTGAGAATGGGGATGGTATACAAAATAATTTTAATGCTAGAATGCTGGAAAATATCATTAATTTTTTTCCAGCAATATAAATAGCAATAAAATTAACATTTGTAATGAATTACAGTGCTTTGAAAAAATAATAAAAATTCAAATTGTATTGGAAATGTGAATAAAAAATATATGAAATTTATAATGTCAAATTATACATTATCTTCTAAGCGCAATACATGAAATGTAATTTCAAATGAAAAAAATCGACTTATCAGAAAATGCAATGTTTTGGAAATTGCTATTAATCCATATTAACTATTATTTTTCTTCTACATTGTAACCATAGAGTACTATATATATATATATATATATATATATATATATATATATATATATATATATATATATATATATAGTAAATGTACTCTGAACTTATATAATAACCTCTTGCAATATATCCATATATCTGCATTTTTATCTCTTGAAATAGGTTTTTTTATAAAATCGAGATAAAAAAAGAGTAAGCAAGTTCAGGTAAGCAATTTAAAATAGAAAAAATTAGTTACTAGAAAAGATAATTTACCCAGTAAAAATTACAGATATCCAATATTAGTTATTGTGAAAAATATATCGAAAAATTTTCTCATCAAAAGGAAATATACCATCCTCAATGATTTTAACTAGGTAAAAAGCATTCTACAAGCTTTAGTATTTATAATGGCTTTTTAATTAATGTTTAATTTTAGAATTAAAGTTGCTTAAAATTGATAAGAATGAATTGGTTACCCAAGTTATAAATATGAAAAGGAATATTTTGTGTTTTAAAAGTTTAATATACAAGTAACTAATATATGCTCTTGTAATTCTAGCTCAGTTTAGGATAATTGTATATTTTGTATACTCATAAAAGTTCAGTAAAAAGTTCAGTCATAAAAGTTTCGTTCCTTTAAAAATATAATGTGAAAAGTGGGCCTTTTCTACTCACTTATTCTCTTACGAAATACATTCACGAATACATTTGTTGAGTAATATTATTTAATTTGTCTTCAAAAATCACTCTCAAATATATATATATTTGACACACAATATATATAAAGAAAGGAAAAGCAATTCTCAAAATTAATGAAGGCTAACATGATTTAAAGTGAAATATACAGGAATAAGATTTTATTCAAAAACACTGAGAAGAGCTCGGATTAAGAGATGGTACAAGATTCGTTATAATTTTTAAAATTTAAATAAAGACGAAACACAGAAATATGCACTTTATAAAGAATAATTCTTTGTAATGTTTTTTTCCGTTTATTTGATTATTAACGTTATTTGAACGAAGCGAAATGATGTTAACTTTAAATTATTAATTGTTGCTAATATTATAAAATTATATAGTTCATTCAATACATAATAACACAGCTTTTATAAAATTATATTTTTGTATAGTTAGGAAAAAATTACAACTTTGACCTTAGACCTAATATCAGGGTTTGACATTCTATAAAGATGCACAGTATTTAGTAAAGAAAACAATAATTTTTCAAATAAAATTTTCTTGTTTTAGAGACTAAAATCAATCAATTCCTGCTTTTCAAACGTTGCTTTAGAAGCACAAAAAACTTTTAAATACTGTTCTTAAAATAGTTTTCCTAATATTTTTAACAACTCATATATTGTCCTTGAAGTTTCTTTGCAACGTTTTTCTTGATATTAGAGAAAGTAATATTATTTAAAATAGCATGAAATATTAAATTATTTTAAATGCATTTCTTGAAATTTTGCAAATTTATGTTTATTTTGTCAGCTGAAACTTACTGAACAGTTAACACCTTCAAAAAAATGTAATATTTTTAATCAAATGCTAAATATTTTGATTAGCATAAAAATTTTCATGGCTATTTAATTTTAAAATGAAGTAACTCGAAAGGATTAATAAAAACATGAAACAAGTGTTAAATTCCAGTGAAAACAACTACATTCTGACAAATTCTCGAAATTGCCAATCAATAATACTAAATACTACAAACGAAAAATATTCTGTTAATGAGGATGATATCGTCATTTAATATGTGTTATTACAACCATATAAAACTTGATATAAAATGCTTATTTCCTATGATAATGAAATAACTATAAAATGTGATTATGGAGACGAAATCATAATTTTTCAATCACATATTTAATTAATATTGTAAATTTTTCAGTTTTGCACGATTTTTCTCTATAACAATTTTTATTTCTTTAGCAATCTCTTGAATAACTCAAAATTAGAAAAGTGATTCAAAGAGTCAAAATTAGATATGCTTCTTTAAATTACATAGCCAAAGGCCACCAGGCATCGTATGTTCTAGCTTCCAATAAAAAACGATTTCATAGAAAAATTGCGATTTGTGAAAATAAATATGTTTACTCGTTGCTTATCACTGTTTTGACCTACAAAATGAGGTCTTATACATAAAAAAAATTAACTGTAGTTAATAATTTACTAAATACAGAAGTCAAATCTCATTTCATCAACATAACAATCATTTCTGATCAATGGTGGTTTGTGAAAAGTGTAAATATACTCATTGCAGCAGGCAAAAACACAAAACTTTTGGAAAAATTGTAAAAACTTGTATGTAGCAATATTATCCATTTTAAAAAAGAAATAAAATTGTAGAAAGATGAGTGAATTCAATGTTTAATATATTTTATCATTCATCTCAGGGGTTAGGCAAAGATAACACTTTTAAGAAGAATGAAAGAACCATTCACTTTCGTACAGGAAGCGAAAAGAGTTTTAAATGATGTTACATCATTTAAATTAATTACATGGTGGAATAATCAATTTTACAGTGAATTCAAGTCAGCTTAATTATCTTTACAAATAGATAACAAATGATGTAATTAAACTTTCGAAAGTAAATGTTGCTTATGATTTACGTAAGAAGGAGATTAATGTAGAAGTTTCATTAATTTTTGTACAGACTTACTTAATACACAACAAAACGAAGAACAAACAAAGATTTTGCTTAAATATTTTTTTTAAAAATCAGCAAAACATTTTAATTATAAAAGTGTAACAAGTTCTTATTTTTCGCTTATATAATATTGTTTTAAAATAAAAACATACAAACATATATATATATATATATATATATATATTGATTTGTTACGAAATCCATACATTTAAACAGATAAGAATGAATTTCACCTCACAGTGAAAAATTATATATAATTATTAATTACCCTCTAATTTAATTTAGATTATACTTTTATATTTCATCAACTTCTAATCATCCAATTAACCATGATTAACTACAGAATTTTTAAAATTCTGTTAAATTTCTTCAGTTCAAAAAGTAATAGAAAAATGTGCGTTATAAGGTTATCTAATTTTTACAACAAACACTATAGCTTATAAACGCTTGATTCACTTAAAAATTTACTACAAGAAGTTTTCTATAAGTGGCGATGTAGATTAATAAAACGTTTAAAGAGATTCTACATTTATTTTGAAACTTTGTAAGATCATTTTATTTACAAGATAATTTGTTTCATGACAGTAAATTTAGTAATCTTACATTAATTCCACGAATATGTTGAGAAATATAATCCTATAGCAAAATATAGTAACGTAAATGCCTCAGACGAAATTTGTTTTTGCTAGAATTGAAATGTTATGAATCTTCATAGTTAGGAACTTAAGTAAGCGATAAGGCGAAACTGTTAAGAAAAATTATCTTTCACTTTTTTTCATCCTTGAAAATTCACTCTATGAAGCCCTCTATTCAATTTTCCTGTCATCCATGCAAATTATTTTTATTATTGTGTAAGGTAGTGTGATATCATATAACCTCCCTTTATGGCCTTCAGAAATTGCTCTATCTTAAGCAAATTTATATTAAATTTTCGCGTCATTCTGATATAAGGAAGTATGATTAATAGAGATTTCTTTTTTAAAGTCTGCATTGTGCATCTGTGAATACGAATTTGTGTCCAGCTGTACCTTTTCTCTGGTGAAGTTGCCGTTGATATACCATGAACAAAAATCCTCCTTATCCTAAATTACATTCTTTTGAAATTATGTCGCCACCTATTGGCAATTTCTTGTACTAATTTCTTTTATAGATATTAAATGCATGATCTGAAGTGTTTTTACTTGATACTTTGTGCCATTACTTGGTCTTCTGTAAGAATAATTTCATTTGGAAAAAAATGCGTTTGTGTTCTTTCATTAACGACATTAGTCAAAGTCATTTTTTGGACAAAAACAGTTTTAATTGGGTTCTGGGTTTTGTATCTCTACAATCATGTAATACTTATTATTTATATTAACTCGTGTAGAAATGAAATAATTCAACATTCATTTGGATTATAAATGTATTACTCAGGAATTGGATTTTCTATCCTTTGCACGTTTTATTCTTACTATTTCTTATCATTTATTTTATCAAAGATGGGAGAAATTTATTTATTTATTAAACATCATTTTATAATGGATAAAGAAACAGGAGGAATGTATTGTATATATTTATAGTTTAACACATCACAACTGTTTCCACTTGATAATAAAAATCAGATAAAAAAATTATCTCTGGAAAATTAAATAATATAAGTGAAACTTTTAAAAATTATTTTGACCTATATTTTTCATATTGTGGCAATAATATTAAATTTATCATTTATATGAATATATGTGAAAGTGATTATAATTTTATAATTTAAAAAAGAGCTTTTCGAAGTGGTATAGTCACACGTACAATCAAATAGAGGGTCACTGACTTTGATAAGAATAGATCAAGCAGGAAGTGACAACTTTATAATTCTTTACTTAAGAAGAATTATAAAGTAAATTTTGAAGTGAAATCTTATGTTAAAAAATATCTGTTTTGTAAGATGTGTCCAATATTTGTCGATGTTCTTATACTCAACATTTTAAAAGTAAGCTATTAATATACACTTCAGTCACAGCATATTTAAAAAAACATAAAACTTTAATGTGACAATCAAAAATATTATTTGGCACGAGCAAAATAATGTTAAACTTAAGTATATTTTGGATCTTTTAAAAATAAGTTTAACATACATAAAATAGGTCTTGAAAATGAATATTTTCAAAAAGAAAATTTGATTTATTGCTCAGTTTACAAATTCATTTTTTATAAATACATGTACTGTATTTAACTCAATAAAATTCATGAAAAAATCTTAAAAATATATTTGTTAAATTTATTTTAATCTTTAGTGTTAAAATTTTTAATTTTTTAAACATTTAATTTATTTTAAATACTTAAGAACTCAGTCAGTTACCGAATATCAAAGTTCTTAGTTTTTAATTTTTGTTTTCTGATGTAAATATGTCTTTGCACACACTATTTGCAAATAAATGAAACATTCACTCCATTTTGGAGCTAAATATAAAGCATATAAGTATATTCTATGAAATGGTAAATTAATACTACCTTGGCTTCATCATTAAAAAAGGATCTTGACTTTAAAACACTCACCTGTAAATAAAAAAAAAACATTAAGAATAAATAAAAAATATCAGCATAGAAATTAAAATTTACATAAAAAATGTCAATTTTAAATTTTTGTTTAAAAATGTTAAGAAAATTTCAGTATTAACTATAAATAATATTATTTTACTATCCTAACTTGTTAATTTTAATTTAGCATTATGTCTCATTAAAATATTTACAATCAATAACCAGTCAAATACTGTTGATGTTTGATAATAAAAGAAATTTGGCTTTTCTTCGAAAAAAATTACACATTTTTATTTAAAACACAACAGAATTCTATATTTAAACTACAAGTGCAGATACAATTGAATCAAGTAGTAGTTTGTGTATTCATGACAAAGAATAATTTCACTTGCCACGATCACTTCTGGAGACCTACGAAAAACATTTATTACTTTGGCAAACATAATTTTTGGTATTCCGGTATTAAACAATATTTGAATTAATGAATAATCTGATAAATTTATCATTTTGATGATGAAAACATTGTTAAAAAAACAAGAATAATGTGGTGAAACTAAATAGATTTTTTTATAACTTTGATGTGAGTATCAGATTTAAAATTATATTGTGCGCTCGCCACCCAAAATGATACACACTAGCTAGCAAATGCTGTGAAATTTATGTCACACGTTTGCGATGATGAGATATACACATAATTAACATTACAGAGCCCTTACACATCAATAAATAAAATACTTTTAAATAATCATTTTTACAAATAAAATTAATCATTTTATAGAGAAAAAAATCTGTAAAATATTTAAAAGATTAGTTACTAGATTTAATTGTAAGTTCAGTTTAAACTGCTTAAGCGATAAAAAAAAATGCTTCTTCAGTATATTCAATGTAATAAGTTAAAAGTTATAAAAATATATGACGAATTTTCCTGTTTAATTATCAGAATATTACGAATGCTGTAGAAAACTATTGCTTTTTTATTTATAAGAAATGTGCTGAGATATATTGTACTTTTTCATTTCTAGGAAGTGGTTTCGCTATTTAGTAATATTCTAACACTGAATTTTGCACCCTGTCCAAAATACAACATTCTCAATATTCAGCAGTCAAAATAGAACATTCTGAGCAGGGAAAGAAAATAAAAATCTTCAATCATAATAGTATAATGTGACTAAGAGATTAGTGCATACTTTTTACATCTTGAATAATAGACTAAAAATTGAAGTAAAGTAATTTTCAGTTATGACTATTTACTCCAGAAATAATTTCATATCCAAATTATACTCAGAAACAATTTAGACCTATACATTGGTGGAGAAAATCGAACTTTCCTCTACAGCCCCAACATTCCTCTTTTTTTTTCATTTTTATTTATTTATTTATTTTTTTTTCCTTCATTAGAAAAACCAAAACAATGTCTGATCCCGTTTCGCTGAATCTGCAGCGCCATCTCGCGGATGTCAAAGTCATAACAGTGACAATCACTTCATTATACAGAAATACATGTCATAAATATGAATTTAGTTAATATTCCAACGGAATTGAAACTCTTACAGTGTTTAATAGCAAAATAATATAAAGAAAAATATATGCTCTAAATTTTATACGCAAAAATTCCATTTAAATAATTAAATTTACTAACTTTCCTAAAGTAAAGTCAAAAGTTTATTTAAATTTAGAGATTGTTTAGATTTTGAATTTTAATCAGTGAATTCGGGATTATTCTTGAACAGTTGGTTGGTTGGTTGGGTTGGGTTTTGTGGCGCAAGGTCCAAATAGGACACGCTGCGCCACATATTGTTAATTACTCACCGTAAGCCCTATAGATTTCACATAGAAGTCCTAGAGGGTTATATTCTTCAACAGATTAAACCCTCTAGGATCCGCTACAACAGATTATATTCAGAAAACAAAAATAGAATATCTATTTCAATTATTCAACAGTAGTAGTAACTGAACCCAGAAAAAAACACCTAAAATTAGAATTTAAATTTTTTGCATAGTTACAACAAAATCCAAACTTAAATATTTTAGAGTTAAAAAATTTATAAATTCAAATATGTTTGTTCTGATAAGTATCTCTCTTATTCGGTACCAAATTAATAGAGGTCTTGATGTGCATAGTTTCGTACAGAGAGAATGTGTGTTGTGTGTTTTATCCTTTCATTATTCAATTTAATCTTCTTCTCTAATGCCTGGTACCATTTCACCTTGTTTTAACACTACAAATCGCGTAATTCACGAAGCCTTTACAGAGTGGGATGGGTACTCAAAGGGCATGCCATCGAAATCTCTAAATTTGTTGGGTCTTCATAGTTTTGGAACAAAGATCAGTAAGATGACCCTTTGACTTGTCTTACCACCCCCAGAAGTATCATTTCACTGGGAAAAACATAGACCACGTCATATTTCATGAATCCAGACCACCATACGACGAATCTTCGGTTGCTTAGGGATTCGAACTTATTATTGATTGCTTAAAGGATACCATCCCAAACAGGCCACCGATACATTGTTTAACTGTTGCACTCGTTTCTTACCACTTAAGGTTTGAAATTGCAAAATGCTTGACTGTGTTTAACGGTTCCTTTCATTAGGATTGAACAGCTGGGAACGTAATGGAATTATAATAAAATATTCGAATCTTATTATTTTAAATTCTTATCACCCCTTTTCCCATCTTTTTTCATTTTTTCAATGCTTTAATTCATTTACATTCTTAAAATGAACAAATTCAGTGTAAAATTATTATTAAATAATGCAACTCTGTTATTCATTTTTATTCATTATGTTTCGCTTTTATTTATTTCATTCCGTCAGTTTTTAATTGTTCCCACATCACATTGTTAATAACGAATAAATTTAATAATAAAATTAATTGAAATTAAGTATTATATTATGCAAAGCTAAATATCCACATATATTCTCAAATTAAAAATATATTTTAATTAAAAAAAATATTTTTACAAATTCAAAAAAAAAATTTTTAAGTATAAAATTAAATTATAAAATACTGTATTTATTTCGTTAATGTTTGCTTACAAATAATTATTAATAAATGCATCGTTTACTTTTTTTTCATTATTATTTACCGATACAGTTTACTCTTGCTTAAATCAACATGAATAATCATAGATTTCATTTTCTTATAAAAAATCCTCAAGATAAAATTTAATTTTAAAAGTGAAAAATGAAAAGAAAAATATCTCCAGACATTACACTAAAATCCTTAAAATAGAGAGAATACACTTTGTGGTCGATCCCTTCTAAGCTCCGGCTCTTCCGATTTCGAGAATAAGAGGGGTTTTGCTATCTCACATCCCTTTCTGCTCTTGAAAGAGTCACACTTGCCATGGAATGGAACAATTTATTGACTCCAGGCGCAATTCTCACTTTTAGAAAGAACTCTATATTTGGCAAATTATGTGTTTTCTGGCGAATTTTTCAATAAAAAAACAATTACAATTTGAAACATAATTTTAATTAAAAAATGCAAAAATATAGTATAGGCATTTTCATAATTTTCAATACATAGTAAAAAGTCGTTTATGAATATTGTAAATAATTGTGCGTGCCTATTTTTTTAAGTATATGTTCAATATAAATATAATCAGATAATATTAATATAATATATATGATATAAATATAATCAGAAAATATTCAATTTATATTCAATTATATAAGTGTACAGAACAAATAAAATATAAGTAAATAATGAAATAACTAAAAAACTTTACTTAATATTTTCTTACGTACTATTGTTACATATTTCTTAGTAATTTTTTTATACCATTATCAATAAATTTATATTACTTAACTTGTTATTTTTTAGTTGCATGTACATGAGTTCTTTAAAAACAATTATTAAAAAAACAATCAAATAACTTTAATTACAATCGATATATTTCTTTTCTCGTTTTGAATAACTAATAGTAATTCCTTTAAGTTTCAACATAAAATTAAGCCATTTTGAAAACAGATTCACAATTTATTACTACATATATTATTGAATAAACCAACCACTTATTTTTTAACTTGTTAAACACAAATTCGAAAACATTTCACACTTGAAAAAATCCTCAATTGAAATACAGAAATATTTTTGCCACTTTGTCAACCTAAAAACTAAAACTTAAATTCGAATTATAGCATTATATGAAATAATAACACTTACTATAAATCATTTTATTTTGCTTAAATTTAATTTGTATTCCTAAAACTCTAACATATTAATTTTAGAAAACTGACAGCGTATGATTTTAAGGTCACAAAGTACTAAAAAACTTGAAATTTGATGCGTTAAATTAGAAAATTTTTTCAAAATAGTTCTTATGGTGAACAGTTTCAAGTCAATCATACAAATGTCTTTTTAAATATATTGAAAAAAATAATTGAATTTATTGAACATTTTTTTCGATTTGTTGATAATATATTGTTACAAAACGATGAAATTATTGCTCAAAAATTATGCTTTGTTTTTGGTATTTCTGCTTTAATTATTGAATATTTTCCAGTATTCTTGTTCATATTTATATGCAGAGTGCATGAGAATTAATATATGAAAGAACAATAAACTTAAATATAGATAATGGTATGTAAAAACAAATAAAAATTTCTTAATTTCGTGTTATAAATATTTAAAACAAAAAAGTTTACAAAATTTATATCATTTTTAACTATGTACTTTTTTAATAGTTTTATTCTTGAAATACAAATTACTGCATATATATTTTGATAATTTCAGCTAGATTAATAGAGCATTAAAGCAGAATGAAGCTAACTGAAGTAATATTTTTTAACTTCCCTCTCAAATAACTATGAACTTGTAAATAAAAAATGTTAATCATTTTTATTTCCTTACTATACGTTTTAATTTTATAATACAAGTATTTGTGATTGAGATTAATAAAATTAAAAATACCTAAGACGTAAATTATTTAATTTGTTTTATATATATATACAAAATATTGCTTACAAAATATAATATCTCACGTTTATTGAGTATTTATATAATTTGTTATTCACATATTTTTCTCAAAATAAAATTTTTATAGAAGCACAACTGAATGTTTTTATTTATTTTAGCAAATTTTTTACACTCTCCATCTTTCCTAAAAATTCAAAACATCTATGATAAAGTTGCAGATTATGGGTAAAAGTAAAACTATTATAGTTGATAATTATGTAGCAATTAATTAACTTATGCATTTAATACTACTCCTTTGACATAAAGATATTTATTTTTATGATTGTGAAAAGGGAGACTGAAAAATAATGATATATTTTTCATTATTTTTCATAAAATAATGATATATTTTTCATTATTTTATATCATTATTTAACTGAAAAATAATGATATATTTTTCATTATTTTTCATAAAATAATGATATAT
>JAPDSC010140142.1:17629-29247 GCA_026290005.1 Latrodectus geometricus
AAAATAATGATATATTTTTCATTATTTTTCATAAAATAATGATATATTTTTCATGTTTATTGCAAAAGGAATGAAGTAAGAGAAATTTTGTTTTTTTTCAAACATTTCTTGATAGGATTATGTAAACATTGCATCAATTATATCAAGAATTTTTTAACACATTTTTAAACTAATAATGATTGCAAACTAAACAACTTACACATGCAAAAGAAACATAATAGACGTTAATGAAAAATAATAAATATATGCACATTATATCTATTTCGAAGATATCATCCATTATAAGAAGTATACTTCGCATGTTTTTATTTGTTGCTATAGTTCCACTTTACTATAAAAGACTGATTTCATCGAGTTCGTATTAAAGTCAAATTCGAACTATTAAAAACATCTAGATCCTATGTGGAAATATGAAATAGGCAATGTCGGTGTTAAATATTTATACATATTGAAATATTACTCAAATCAAGATAATTACGTTCATCATCAGAAGTTATTTCCAGATATAACAATTTAAGTTTCCAGCTTTCAATTTATTACATAATATATATTAAATTATTATGGATTTTAACCACAAAGTGGAGAATCGTATTAATGAAATTGCATACGTTATTTTTTCACAGGTTCTCTTTTATGCAATTTAAAAACAATAATTTGTTTCACTTTTATCATTTTTACTACACAGTAATGATCATAAATGGTCTCATACAACTAACACTGTAAAGGTATGTTCCCCAAATGTATTTAAAGGTTCTAACAGGTAAGATTTCTATGGGTGAATATTTTTTAAGAGCAAGAGAAGAAAGAGTTAATTATGAAGAAATGCTCGCGAAAATGTATTTTTGCCAGCAAATGAAAAGATATTTTAAAATTAGATTCTTTTTCGAGTGTGAGGAATTATTCAGTTGAGTGCAGTCTCAACTGTGGATGACGTCAAAAAGTGAAAAATCTAATGCTTCAAATGTTCTCTGTTCGTCTTATCTTCAGAAAAAAGCAATATTTTTTTCTTTTTCAGCATAAAATTATTAAAGACAAAGATTCCTTGTAAAAAAAGAAAAAAAATATATATATCACATTTGAATATGCAACCTATAAAAATAGCATGAACTCGAAGCATGAATTTTTTACAGAACTAATTTCTATATGTAAGATGATTTAGATTAATCTTGAAAGAGATTAATTTAAATAACTTTCTAAAGAATCAGATCTGTGTTAAACGGAACACGATTTGAAACTAGAACCTATTCCACTGTATACGGTTTTCCAAATAATAGTTATTAGCCCTTATGAATGAAACATTGAATTGATACAAGAAAATAATAAATATTGCAATGGTTATGGAAACAGGGCCCCTTCTGTTTGTGTTAAATCAATTAACACGTTTATATTTTACCTTTTTGAAGAGTTTAAATGTTTCTTTTATAGAAAAGACAATAACTTTCAGTTACTTTTTGGATTACATTTTAATGTTTCATTTTTGTTTCTATTCTTTCTCTTGTTTGAATATCTTCCGATGGTATTTTTGTATGATTGTTCAGTATGCTATTGAGACAAAAATGGCAAAATAAACTTTAGAAAAATATTTTTGAATTTTGATATATATATATATATATATATATATATATATATATATATATAAATTAAAAAACAACTTAGTAAATTTATGCACAACACTACCTACTAATTGTTTCCTAGTAAAGAATATACATATATGAATGGAAGAAAAATAAGCAAGCATTAAGTTTTCGTAACTAAGCGTGTGAGACTTGTTCATCTTCAACTAATGTTAGTAGGTTAATTAACAATAGTAAGTGAGGCTATGTCTCAGAGAATGCATTTACCCGTTTTGCTAAGATGTCGGGCTGTCGGGTGGATGGAAATCGGTATGTCCCAATCTAATCTTTGTGGTAAAATCTAATCTGCTAGGCTCTTTAATATGTTTCGTAGTGTGGTCCACCATCTCTGGAATCAATATCAAACCAAAGTTTTTGCATCAAGATATAGCATGAGTGTCAGTATTCTGTGCCTTAAAATATATCAATATAATTTAGCGAAAAATCAATGATATTTTTTAAAGGTAGGTTTGATTTTTGATGATATCGTAATTTTGCATTTGTCTAACAATAATCATCAGCATTGGCACGACAGCCATTTGTGGGCATGAGCCTTCCTCAGAAGCTTTTCCCAATCTGTCTTTCTTCCAGCAATTGATCTCCAATTTTTTACATTTAGGATGGCAAGTCTTTCAATCTCTTTTTGGGCCTTTCTCTTGGTCTTTTATTAGAGGGGATTACATTAAAAACTTTTCATGCAGTTCGTTTTGGGCTCATTGTTACTACATGCCCTGCCCATCTCATTCTGCTTAGTTTTATAGACTTGATAATATCATTGTCATTAAATATCTTATATATTTCAAAATTGTATCTTTTTTTTTCCAATTGTTATTAATTTGTCTAATAATAGCATTATAAAATATCTTATTTAATATTTTCTTCTTGAAAAATGCAAGTTTTTTTTTTCATGTTAATGTCACAATAAATAAACACTGTCTCTACACGTTATAGAGCAATTTCATACTTATAATTTTCTTTAAATTTGTCGTTGCTGTTTAAGTCTGGAGGGCAAATTATGGTGAAGAGGAAGGAAAATAAAGACGGATGTTAAAAAGAGAAAAAAATTAAATATATTATGTAAATTGTAAAAAAACATGTATTATATTACATAAAATTTTTTAAATAAACGGTTCTGTCTTGTTAGTATCGATAAGATGGAATTCCTGTACCTGGAAGACAGGTTGCTGATTTAAGTCCTCATCCAAGATCTGTTAGAAAAGTTAGAGAAAAGCTTACTCTGTGTCTTGTCTTCGTTTTCTATTTCCGTTAGTCGATGGCACCAATGTATGTAATCTAGAAGTGGGCATGTCCTTTATTAATACGCTTTTATGTCATATTTTTATGACTTTTACCACGCAAAACTGTAATTGTTTTTTTTTTTTTTTTAATAAGAGGCTATTCTAGAAAAATTGCTTTTTTGTTATACATTATTTATGCGTGTATCTTACGTAAACTTCTATATTGTAATCAAAGCATAGCTGTTTTGTGCACGCCATCAACATTTTGTGTTACTACATTCATTCATTTGAAACTTAGGGGCAAAGAAACGGTTTTTTGTTAACTATTGAAGGCCGGTGTAATCTAATTAAACAGTTAAATAATATTTATATATATTTGCTTTTAGTGTAAAAATAATCATATAAATATCAACACATATTGAAAAATTATGATGGGACATAATTTTTAATTTTTGAATATAATTTAGTATAGAAAATGAACCATATTGAATCAAAATTTACGATTACTGAAAACTTGAATGTAAAAAATATAAATAAGAATTTATGTAAATTTCTAGACGATCGTATTTAATTAATCATTAATGGGAAATATTATTTGCTTATATTTTGTAGAACTTTTTCTAATTTGATAATAGATCCAGTACGTTTACTCTTGTTATCTCAATTTATAGTAAATTTTAGATAATAGAATAAATATTTATAGTAAATTTTAGATAATAGAAAAAAATTAACTAGAATTTCAGTTTCTAAAACATATTTCTTCACATCTAATGTTCTGTTTACAATTTTTGTAAGCGGTAAATTGTTTCACACAAGCTCAAATTCTATTGAATCTTACATTTAAAAGAGAATTGCAAAACACGGCACACAGCCATATCCTAGAAGGGAGTTAAACTACAAACTACTGTTGTTGTTGTCGTGTCTATAAGTAAGTGTGAAGTGCAAAAAAAAAAAAAAAAAAAAAAAAGTCTACAGTCCACTAAAAGTCTTGTTGATGAGATCTGCTAGTTCTGGAGCCCGGTGGCTATGGAGGATCTCAGTTGGTGGAGTTCATAGTTCGAAGAGGGAGCGGATAATGGCTTGGCAGCTTAAGACATGATCTGGAGTTAGTTCGGATTGAGGACAGTGCTCACAGTTGGGATAGGATTTAATACCAGTTGGTGATATCTTCATGCCCTTGAAATGTCCAGTACGCAGCCGAGCTATTGTAGAGGAGAGGTTTCTTGGGCAGTCTAGATCAGGGATTGTTGCCTTGTCAAAATGCTGATCATAGATTCTTCGCCTGGCAACGGCATTTGCGTCTGTACAGGTGACTGTTCGAGGATGTAGACGCCAGCACCTCCTCTATTACAATCTATGTCAGAGGAACCATCCGTGTAAACAATTGCGCTGTTATCTTTTGCCAGTGAACGAACTGTATTTTCACCTTTCTGTAATAGAGCTTGAGTTGGTTCTTTTTTAGAACATGGTTCCAAAAGGTTTGTATTGATAATAGTACTCATAGGAGGCTTGATGGGTAGGAGTGGTTCTTGGGAAAAATCCAGAGAGGTATACAAACTACTGAATTAAAATTATGGAATACATCTAAAAATAAAGCAAGAAACGTATTGCAACAATTCTTATGAAGTTGAATAATATACTTTTATTTTTATATATTTTGTATTGAAATATTACATGTGTTCCTCATCTGTCTTCGGGGAAATATTCAAATTTCGTTTAACAATGTTAATTAAAAATAGTTTTAGCAGATTTATAATATTTTATAATAGTGCTCTTAAAAGAATCAAATGTTTTGAAATATTGTATAAAGTTTCCGTGTTTTCCATATGTAGTGATTTTAGTTTTTATTCTATAACGTATGTAGAAACGGATATTTTAAATATTTTTCATATAAACACATTAGTACACTTACCTATTATGAATATATGAAGATACATTAAATAAAACTATTCTTAGAATCATTATTCCTAGAACTTTTTATCATAATTTAGTTTTAAGCAAAATAACTGTGCACTAGTTTCATAAAAGTTAAGAAGTTTCAATAAACGAACAGCTGTATAATAATATAGGAACTGATTCGCATTTTGGTTATTATGTTTTCAAGAGCGTTTTCAATATTATACATTGATTTCAATATTGTCGATAACAATGTTAATAATTAGCTATTACTTAAAATAAGTTAGCAATTTACCCTATCATATTGTAGTACTTGGTGCTTTGTCAAACGTATGATGGAAACAAAGCCTATAACTGATAACCTATATGTAATAATACATATTTTAATTTATAACACAATTTATACTTTCGTAAATGTTTCATATGTTCACAATAGCTGAGTAAGCAAGTCTTTAAGTACTAGACCAAAATATTTTGAATTCAATAAAAATATTAGGAAATATATCATCTTCGAATTGTGACAACAAAAAAAATCTGTATAATAGGCTCTCTGATCATAATGCACACAAACTGCGTTATTGATTTCATATGTGCTTGGAAACTTTATAGGTGTTTTTGAAATTTTGTTTTAAAGTTAAATATAAGAGGATTAATTGCAACAAAGTAAGTTGATGCTTCATTGAAAAACTTATTATTTGAATTAATTTTTATGTAAGTATTCAATATAAATAAAAAAAATAGCGTAATAATGCAATAATAACACGACTTTAGGACCACGCACTATCTCTTTTCAAAGTAAAAAACTTATTTCCCTATAAAAAAAATACTTGTGGGACGTTGCTCAACTTTTAATCATAAGTAATACTACTTTCAGAAGAAAGAGAATCACTATTATAGAGCGCTACACTGAATATATATGGTGAGAAGGAATGCATCAAATTTAATCTTTGTAAAATTAAAGCCAAAGTGGAAACTATTTTGGTATATTTCGAAGAAATGGGAAAATTATAAATAACGAAAAACTTGAATGTTATGCGCTGTTCAAAATGTTTAATAAATTACGTTACTAGTTTCATAAGTACATTGGTTCCAAAAATAGACGCTTAGATTTCAAGCATGGGTTTGAAATCTTTTCCTTCCTGACTCAGAAATTCAGATTATAATTAAGGACTGTAAAGTATTTAAAATCACTCGTGTAAAACAAGAAACGGTCTCAAAATCCATGCACAGCAATATATTAATATGCTGCGAAATTATAACTGTATAGTGAATTTGGCTCTAGATCACATATTCCCCAGAGTGAACTTCTTAGATGCCAATAGTAGTATTTTTGACAGTGTAATTGAAGAGACTTTGCCGAATTTCTTAAATGTTAGTCTCAAACACAACATTTGTTGCAAACCCTTGAAAATGCCGTGTGTGACATTTTTAAGTGTTTTTGAATTTTTTTTAAAAAGTTAAACGTAAAGGGATTGATTGCAATGAAGTATAAGCTGATATTTCGTTGAAAAAACGTATTATTTCAATTAATTATTAATTCAAGAAGTAGAAAAATCACGTCATAACAACCAGACTTAAAAACATGCATTATCACTTTTCAAAACAAAAAATTTATTTCGCGACAAAAACATTTTGTGTGACATGCCTCAACATTTAATCAGAAATGATATTACTTTGGCTTATAAAGAGTAATAAATGACATAATAGGACTAAAAATGATGCATAAAATGTTAAAATTAAATAGAGCTATTTACACAGGGTCAACTATATTAGATTTAATTAAGTATCTGATATATAATTTTTCATGACAATCATATAAAAAAAAGACGTACGGAAATAAGGCCCCATTATTGTTTACAGATACTGACTCATTGTGTTACGAAATTGAAGATCATGGTATTTACCATGAAAAAAGATAGTCAGCTGTATGATATATCTGAATTTCTCAAAAGTCATATTGATTTCAGTGGGAAAAAAAATCAAAAATATTGTAGGAAAATTAAAGACAATTTGTTGGAATTCTTGCTAAGGAACTCATAAGCTTACGGTCTAAAATGTAGTTTGCTAACACCATACTCTAATAAGAAAACAGCAAAGGGTGTATCAAAACCCACAATTAAAAGTAAATTGTCACACCTTAAATTATAAACAATGTTTGGAAGACGTATACAGATGCCAAGAATCTTTAAAAGAATTGTCAATGTAAATCATGATGTGTCAACATACAATTCCTTTAAATTCACATGATGACAAAGGATGCATTATTGAAGATAGAGTACACATATTAGCTCATGGATACTACAAAATTGCTGAAACAAGCATATTTTGCTTAATTAATTTGATTAAAATATAAAACAAGGGTGGGTGGCGGAATGAAACACTTTGAAGGAAGCGTCATTTCAATTTTCCCTTTTTGCTGATTGGCTCTCAAACGGCTGTTTCAGGAAAACTTGGCTAATTTTTTCACTTACTTAACTATGAAAATACGTTAATGACAGAAGTAAAGTAGTATGTAATTGTTTTTATTATGATCTTTATTTACTTATTATCATTTGAAATAAATAAAAGATAATAATTTAGTAAATTCTAAATTATTATTTTCAGAAATTATTTTATTTTACTCCCAAAACAACATTTTTCTGTAAATTTATAAGTACAAATTATTCGGGAAAAATATTAATTTGCTATAAAGAGTCTATAACTCGAATGAAAATAATTTTAGCATGTTTTTCAAAATGCGAAAAAAAATTTTGTACGAAAAAAATCCATATCCTCTGAAATTAATAACATTTTTTAAATAGGAATAAATTGAATTCAATAAGAAGTTGAAATCAAGATTTTCTGTTAGATTTATTTAAAATAAAACAAAAATCAGAAAACAATTATTATTATACAGAAAATGCTTTCATTTTGTGGCACCATAATTAAAGCTTGATTTTTTAAAAATGAAAAGATAGTATAGTAATTACATTTTTCCATTTTTAATATGCTTAGAATTAATCACAAACTTTACAATAATTTCCTACATGAGTTAGTGCAGGCTATTGTGCTTGCTATTTTTTACCCCTGCATATGTGTTTATTATCACTTTAAACATTAGATCCCTGTCTAATTAGGCCTCGTGTGCAAAAAAAGACTATTCAGTGAGAAATAAACCACATCATTTAAAAGATGTATAATTTTTCAATTTAATATAGTTGTGAAATTAAATTATACATAAGAGCCTTGTAGTATGTTGAAATGCAACATGAAGCATGTAAAGCAATAAAGATCACTAGAAAACTCATCATCATGTATTATATATTTTTAAATTCTTATGGCAAATATTCTATTGGAAAGATAAGCTTTTCGATTTCATAGAAGAATTGGAAAGCATTATTTATAAAAATAATTTTAACTAGAGCTAATAATATTGATATAATTTTTATTATGGGGCTCAATTAAATAAAACTGATACACAAAACAAAGTTATGTGCTAATTATGGCAAATGTAAGTAGTGAATCCTAAATTAACTTTCAATCCATAGTTAGAATAACAGAAGGTTTGTTGAAAATGATTAAACTTGTTTTCTTTTCTTTTCTTTTTTTTTTTTTTTTTTTTTTTTTTTTGTTCTAGTTTAAATTTTTTAGTTTTACAACAACTATCAAACCAATTGTAATAAATCAATACATCGTTGAATGTTTAACGATGCTCCAAAGAGCAGATGCAATACAGTCAAGAAAAATAAGTGATTATTCTTTGCGCAGTTAATTTTTGCTCGAGATTTCTTAGAAACATCCAAATGACTGATTGTTTTGTTCTCTGTTTATAAATCCAGGCTTCAATATTGCAACAAACACATGTTTTGAAACGCAAGAGTTGAATTCGTTAGAATTTTGTTACCATCTCATACAAGTGTTCGTTTAAATCGATACAACTAGTGATAAATCATAGATGATCCATTGAGGATACACATGTAAAATTAAATACATAAATCATAATGAGCTGGAATCTACTGGAAAGAAACCTTGCAAAATGCGAGTATTAGCTGTATATTGTCTATTTGCAATAGATTGGAGAGCTTATATAGAGTCAAACTAGATAACTGCACGATGGAAAGAAGACTACAGAACGGACAGCTGTTTTAATGCAATGTAAATTGTCCCAATTTCCCCATCGTAATGTATAGAGTTAGCCCTGATAGGAGCATAACAAGAAAAAGGATAAAAATACACTCCAAATTCCGTACTATCTTTGTCATCAAATACAGATCCATCTGTAAGAACATGCGTAACCAAGAATCTCCAGGGTATCTATTTTCAATAGGAAATAAAGCAGATGCATGAATCTGTTTGCTCATGTAACTCATACAAACATCCATATCTAACTTCAAATGAACCAAGAGGTTACCAAAATTCAGGAGACAACTAGGTCCACCAGGAACCCATGAGCTCTGGTAAATGTCAAGATCAGTTATTATAGAAAATGTATATTGTATGAGTTTGCTATAATAAATCCCCCCCACCACGAAAAAGATAAATAAATTCAATTACAACAACTTCTACTTGGAAAACTGCTTAAATGATGAAAGTTATTTGATACTCTTAAAAGTATGTAAAAGAAAAATTCTGTGAAAATAATTTATAATGCATACTACATTGATGTTTATTTTTAATTTTTATGCAATTTTTGGAGTTAAAAATATTTAACTAGGATGAAATTTAATTTTCTTAATTGTGTTTAAAACATTTGCTTCGCAGCAAATATATTACACACATCATACAATATTTGCCACTATTTGATGCTATTTCAAAGTAGGATTTTTGTCAAATTAATGATTTTCAGTTCTGTTATACTAAACAATGTATTTTGTTTGTTGACGATTTTTTTTATATATATATTTGCATTTATATGACACTTAAAGTTTTATCAATTATTTTATGAACATTTTTATTAAAACTTATTTCCTTAAATGGAAATTGCTATTCAGCTACTATTTGATATTTTGTCATTTGTAATCGCATGGGCAATGTTTTTTTCTCATGTATTCTATTGGTGAAACAATTCCCAGCAGACAATTAGTCGTTGGTCGAAGATGTGGTGACGAAGTGTCCAGCGGGAGCCATTGACCTCTTTTAATAACAATGTTATAACCTAAAATTACACTTAAAGATCTATGCATGGTTACAACGATGAATAAAAGAATAAGTACTCCTAGACTGAGTGCTTGCATGGTGACTCATAAGTAGTGACAGGACGTAGTTACCAGAAATTAAGACACTTAGATATATACAAAATAAATAATAAAATATATACAAAATCAAAGGAAATGGAAGAGCAGTCCAAAATTTATTGGGAAGTAATTAACCTAAATGTTTGGGCAGAAAGCCCGTTGCAGTTAAAAAAAAATTTTAGCGGCTCTAACAATCGGCGCCGGAGACGAGAGCTCCACCCACTCCAGGATATAGACAAACAAATGTTTGTAAGCAAACGGGTGAGAGGGTTACTATCACTGTGAAATGAGGGTTTGGGAAGAGAGATAATTATTCAGTTGTAGGGGTGATCCTGAGGACGCCTCTGGGTCTGTGAAAATGTATTAATTCATACGGATTATAGTAATCAATTTTTTGAATTTCAGAATAATTTATGTTATACAGTTTATTGTGAAACCTGAATGAGAGATGCTTGATGTAATTTATTAGAGTCAGCATCCCTAAGTTTTTATGAGTTGATTCCTAAAGTAGGGCTCGGATTTTGAAATAAGCCTGATAGTTTATTCTGCTTGCGTTCGATGATGGATAAGTTCGTCATACATGCTCCACCCCAAATCGGTGCTACGCAAGTTATTATCGGTCTGAGGTAAGACTTGTAGATCAGGAGCTATTACTAATGGACAATATCGAGTTCCAGGCTAAAAGTGGGAAGAGGGTTTTTGTAGCTCCAATGAATTTGTTTCTGATATCAAGTAGTAACAGGAGGTAGTTACCGGAAATTAAGACACTAAGATATATAAAAAATCAATTATATATAGACTTAGATTTTAGATACTTAGCTGTGTGCCTGCCCTTGGGCACATTCATCTAGGACTTAAAATGACAGGCTTAAGATATTATTAAAGCTAAAGGGATGAGATTAGATGAAGATATAATGGAGTAACGCACCATTACAAATAGAGGAAACAAATCAAATTCATACTGGTAGATCAATTTAAAAACATTTTATGTAAATTCTTGATTAGTCTTATTGAAATTTAAATAATGAAAACCTGTATGGTATTTATTCAGATTTCTTCAATGAATTTATGTGTCTAAACAACTCAAATGTTCTTTGTGGTGAATCTCTAAGACACATGCCTGTCAGATTATTTAAATAATCTTTTTTCTATTCATGTATTTGGATAAAATATGGCTTATAAATCTGTATTATGACAGTTAGTTAAATATTCTTCAGTTTTGTACTTTTAAATAATTTTAAAAACATCAAGAAATTATATTCTAATTTCATATTGAATATGAAATTTTTATTAGCACTAGTCTAGAAAATAGTTTCGTTTGCAATATAGGTAGAGCATTTGAATAATTGTCAATGATTAATGACAAAAATTATGTGTTTTAAAGTTTTTCTTTTCATGTATCTATTACTACTCTTTTGCCAATTTGTAATTTTTATGTCAAAAAAATATTTGATGTAACAATTTCATTTATGTGATCAAAATAAGGTGAAAATTAATAATTGCTTTGTAGAACAGCATTCAACTATTCAGAAACAGATTATGAAATTGCCAAAATTTGATGAGTATATGTACAGAGAATATGATCCTCACATGATTTGTAAATTTAACATGAGTTTATAAATTTTTCAATATATATATATATATATATATATATATAT
>JAPDSC010140142.1:29257-58623 GCA_026290005.1 Latrodectus geometricus
TATCATCTTTATTACTTTTGTTTCAGCAATTTTAAATTACTATGACACACATTAATATTAAGCTATGAAATACTTTTTGCTCCAGAAGTAAATTAATGTACTCTAATTTAAAGAAAATTATTATTACATATTTGTAGTGTCAATATTCAAATTTTATAAACAGTATGAATACTTTTAGCATTGAAATTTCAGTAGCTTTAAATATAAGGATTGATTTATTTCTGTTTATAACATAAATTGTTCTAATGACATAATTTGTTTAAAATTTTTAATCTATATTAGAATCTTAAAAAATAAGAGGGAAATTTATGATAATTGTTAAATTTAAGCTGATTATGTTTTATATTACTCTTTTTTTAATCGACATAGACAAAAATATTAAGTACTGCACATTATTTTTTATATAAGAATTGATTTGATTTTAAATTAACGATAAGCAACGAAAACAATCTTAATGAAAAATGTTAACAAAAAATAATAAGTGGAATATAAAATTTATTTTTTTGTATTATATATATATATATATATATATATATATATATATATATATATATATTTAAGGGATGTAAATGAATTGTAAGTGTAAAATATATAGCACCTTTAATGATAGTATTTTTATATTTAAATTTTTGTTTTCTTTGCAATTACGGTAAGCTGAATAACAAGCTTGAATTTATGTTACATTAAATTATGCTTTCAATAAAAATGAGAATAAAAAATCAAATAAAGCATTTAATGAAAGTGAACAGAATAAAGAGAATTTGCCATGTGTATATTTTGAATATATTTACTCTATGTTAGTAACCTAATCACTTCATAAAAAGAGAGAAATAAAAAGAAAAAAATTCTATACCATCTAATCACACACCTTGCTCAAAAAATCACGAGATATGTGTAACAAGTACATAATCGTTTATATAAATGTCAAAGATTACTAATTTCAAATATATGATTACACACTAAATCATATATTTGAAAGTAAGAAAAATACTCACTGAAAAAATGATACACAGTTTATTAAATTGTTTGTACACATTTAGAATATTTCATTCAAATTTTTTAATATCCTTTAATTTTATTAAATTATAAAAGTATTACATTATAAGAAAAGAACAATGCTAGAGAAGGGAAAAACATAGGGAATTTTTGTAACGTTTGTGAGTGATTCTCAGCATATTTTAAGGGAAAAATGCCGCTCTTACAATTCGTGGAGATAAAGAGTCAAAAATATTTGGAGACTGTTTCCCGAATGAGCCAAAAGTATACATAGATTTCAGCACATTGGCAAATTTGAAATCATCTTTAAGTCCCGAGGGCACGAATAACTTCTTCATAATAATTAGTAATATCTCATTGAAACAGAGATTATCACTTTACGTAAGAGAGTTGCTTATTTGATTTTGTTTCATATCACTTTTAATAGATATATAATTTAAATATTATAAAATTGAAATTAAAGTGGTAATAATTGGAAAAAATTTTAAATGTATGTATTGAGTTTATTTTAATATATAATACAGCCATTAAATTGTAGATATATATCAATCATGTCTTTTATCAATGTAGGTTATTCATTTAAGATATTGATTTTAGTTGATGACATCGTTTCCTTTTCTTTTTGCTTCATTTTTTAATTTCTTGTATTGGTAAGTTTCAATTTTCATTTCAAATTAAGTCACGATTAAATTTTATGTTTTATCGAAAATGGGGATTTATTTAAAGTACATTTATTTTAATGAAGACAGTTTTTCATTTATTTAAAATAAACCGTTTGTTTTATCTCTATATTGATAACGCCAGTGTATATTTTAAAGTATTCCATATCAATGAATCATGAATGTCTTTGCTTAATTTGATCAGATTCTGGATTGAAAAGATTGATTTTGGCAACATCAAAATATTGCTTACTTTATCAATTAAGAAATTTACTACCTTGTTGTTTATTTGTGACTCAGTAGATTATTTTTAAACACGAGGACACTCACACACAAATTAAACCAATACCTGCAGATTAAAGTATTCTGAACCACTATAAGCACCCAAACACAACATGGGAATCTAAGCCATGAATTTTCGGACCGAAGGCCAAAGTGATAATTATGTTAAAGTGATAATATATATATATATATATATATATATATATATATATATATATATATATATATATATATATATATATATATATGCTGCTTTTTCTTGGTACTTACTATTTATTTTTAGACATTTCCAAGATCAAGAGAATTGTAACCTGTGTTTGAAAATAGTGAAGTAGGAAATCATTTTCAAACACTGATTATAGATGTTGAATGCATTCTTGATTAAATCATACAAAAACATTTTCTGATAATGTTATTTCATAAATGATATTTTCCCTTCACTTAAAAGTTTATTGTTTGCTAAATTACTTTCGACTGTTCAATGGTGTAGTTAGCTCACCAATATAATCGAAAAAATAGTGTAAAACAATCTCAGGAAAAAATATGATAATGCACACAAATGTTTTCTAACCCCTTATTTTCCCTCCTCATGGATAACTGCAACCATCGTTTAATTTTCCCAACCAGAAAAAAGACTCTAACACAGCGAATTATAAACCAATAAGCGTGTTTCTTACCATAAGAAAAATACACAGAAGATTTATAACAAATTAAGGAATATCTCATTTTATTACCAAATCAATTTGGCTTTGGAAAAAATGTCTTAACAATCAATCAACAAAACATAATGAAATTATGGAACATGATTTGCGTAATAATTTTTCACTGCCACATAAGATGTCTCTTAAATCTTCAATAAAATATGATAAGATGAAAATAGAAATTCATTAACATATATTTTAATGCAGACATTATCTTTCTTATCAACTCTTATATCAATAACTGTCAATTTCCAATGAGATATAATAGTGAAACTTCTCTAACATTAAAATAAATGCAATCGTTCCTCAAAAAGACATACTGGGTCCCACACTTCACCTATTTTGTACACGCCAAAACCAAACCCTCAGATTAATTTCCAAGTCACCATGGTACTTCGGAAATGAAGCTATCATGCGTGACCTTTGTATTACTAACCTCTCTAGTTACTTCTTTCAGATTAGCCTCAAGTTTTACAGGAATCTCCCAGACATTGAGAACGATGAAATAGCAAAGATAGCGATCTATAACATATTCAACGCGGCAAACAAGAATAGACCCAGGACAGTTCTCAGGCTAAAAACAAACACCTAGGATAACAACGCAAACAAAAGCGAGGCGAGTCGGACAACAACATGAACACCAGGTCGTATATTCACTTTTCTTAAAAAATTAATTATATTTATTTTTTATTAAATTAATGTTTTTTGCTTTCATTCCTTTTTCTTCTTTTTTTTTTCTCTTTCTTCCTTCTCTTCTCTTCCTACTATCCACTCAGGTATAAGATAAACCATGACTAATAAATTCTTGCTATTTCAGATTTTACTAATCATTTGTTTAAGTTTCCAGGAACACTTATCCTACAGGAGATTGAACTTTGGTTCTGGAGCTCCAAACACCCACATACCGTCTCGACCGTCTCGACCTATTTTGTACACGTGAAATCGAAATTGAAAATAACAAAAATGTACTATTATAAAGGTGTCTGGTAAAATAGATTCGAAGTAAAATGGGTCAAAGGGTTCAGAGTAGAAATGTTTTTTATTGTAATTACCCACAACAAATTACCCACAACATAAAATAGCATTAAAAGAAATATCACAATTATATCCAGAAAGCAAAGAGTTTAGCTGCCGAAATTCAATAAGATTTGGTCTTCCCTAAAGAGTTTTTTCTCAGAGCAGTGGTGGGGACACAAGTAGACTTCTGGGCAGCTGACACAGTAATACTCTCAAACTTAATGAATCCAAATATAGCCATACAACTCAACTTGTTCTCCTCAAAACAGTGAAATGATATACAAAATGGATGCAATTCTAAAAAATCCCAGCTATTCATCTTCGAGAGAAGAAAAAAATAAACATCGAACGACAAACAGCCTTTTATTAATTGAGAAAACGATTCTAATACTAAAGAATACATTTCGAATTTGCACCTAATAATAAACTAAAAGGAACACCCACTTTAATAGTACTATTTAAAAAGCAACCAAAGAGTATGGAAACATTAAACACATTAAATGAGGAAGATCGAATATACCCCTTTATCTTGAGACTTCTTTATGTACTGATAATTATATTATTAATTTCTCTTACACTTCTACAATTTAGAAAACTACTAACAAAAAAGGAATGATAATTAATAGATTTTTCAGCGTAGACAGTCAAGACAGTTTTTCAACTTTCTATGAAATAAGAACATTGAAAATAATCTCAAATTGATTATATGAAGGATGTAGAAAAATTAAATAAATATATTTTTATAAAAAATGCTCAAAACAACAAAGCTAGCGAAATTTAATCCAATATTTAATTAAGAACTGTCCATAAAAAAACATTAAACATCGCTCAAAAGTAAATTTTTAAGTTGGAGAATTTTAATTTATAGGTAATTTCAATTTGTAAATAGAATATAAATGGCATGTATCCTCTGTTTTTTTTTTAATTATTTACTTAAATTTTGATTAATTTTCCTCATAAAAACTCACATGTACATCTAAGTTTAGAAAACCCACCCATCTCTTATACTGTATTTTCATTGGCTATTGGTCAACACCTTCCTACTCTTTCGCAGACACTCGCCTCCACAAAATATATTAACTAATGCTCCAATATGATCAAAATTAAATTTATTTTATCCCAAATAAGATTAATACAAGTGAATGAATAAAGCTGCTTCACGGGCCGACATTTCGTATTCATACCACATCGAAGATCCTGTCTGATACTGAAATATTTATAAGAAATTCTGTAAAAATATTACCATTGAGATATTGGGCTTGACACTGTAGAAACAAAGTGATCTATTTCCCTACGAAAATAGCTAGAAAAAAAATATTTTACTTATTCCATTACTGACAAAACAAGAAGATTGCATGATCGTTAGAGTATAATGAAACTATTGGAATTTTCAGAGTTTTGATGTTATTGTCATTAGCTGTTACAGCAAAACTCTAGGAAGTTTTTAATCTTCATTTTCCCTTCATTCCGTTAATAAAGTTTTGATGAATCAATTAAATTGTTTCGTTCCTCCTTCAAAATAAAATAAATCAATGAAGCTATATTTGGCCTTTGTTGTATAAAAATCCTTGTGCAGTATAAATAAATCGACAAGAAAATATAAGTTTCAAGCCATAATAAATATTTGCATCTATAAAGAAAAGATTTATTTCATATTTTTATTATAATTTCAAATTCGAAATCCTTTAGAGAATCAGTTTGGTTTGGTTTTAATCCTACAGTCATTTTTATGACAATAAGGCTATTTATATGCAATATTAAACTTCATAAAAGATTGAATTATATTTCTTGGCCTTATTCTCAAAATAAAAAATATATAAGAAATATGAGAAATACTGTGAAATGCTTGATTAATAAAAACATTTACTTCTTGAAAATATTTATAATATTTTATAGATTCCGCATATATGAATGTCAAAGACTTCAGTTAACATCATTTACATCAGTTTATTTTAAATTAATGTAAAATTAAATGATAAGTTTAATATAATTATGTGATTTTTTTTATTTTTCAGGTATTTGAATTTTTAAAATTTAGTTTTATTGTTTTTCATTCCGATAGGTAGCAGCACTGAAGAAACATAACCGATGTAAAAGTAACCTGCTGATTACTGTGAAAGAAAAATCCAATTAGAACTTTTTTTTCTTACAGGGAAAATAACCAAATTTTTATCAATGACCTTTAACACATAGATTAGTTAAAACAGTTTGCATTACAAAAGATTTACAGAAATAAATAAGACAAACATTGTAGGAAGCAACATTTGATAACACTAACAGTCGAAAATTTAGGACGAGACGTGTTTAATTTATCACAAAACTCGTGAAAATTCGGGAAAAACACGAGTTTTTTGATAAATTAGACACTTCTTTCACGTCACGTCACGTCAAACAACTCGTGTTTTTCCCGACTCTCAGGAGTTTCATGATCAAGTTATATTTAATACTGTTTTTAAAGCATCAGTTATTTAACTGGTGAGCAAATAAATGAAGTAAAATAATATTTTCAATATTTTTATGTAGATCTATTTTTTGTCGCATATTCTTATATGTGTGTGTCAGAGTTATCCTCTACTCATCCTTAATTTGTGTATTATTAAGTACAACTTTTATATTTATAAACAGTTAAATATCTATATTTGGATTTATGTTTATCAGAGACCTATCCATGGTTATATTAATCTAGTAGAATTGTATTTTCTTCCAAATACTCTTTAGGCTTTAGAAAAAAGTAGGACATAAAAATAATCTAAAACAAGTTTAAAGAATTATGTAATTTATTAATAAAATATTTTAAGATATATTTTATAAAATCAATTCTTATTACTTAACATTTAATTATTTATATGCAGTAAAATGTAGTTCGGGAAAATTTTTGAGCAGATTTAACATTTTTCATGATGTAATTTGATTTCTAGAATATATATGTGTTATACTTCCTTATCACCCCAAGATATTTTATTTTCTTGCTATAATGTATTAGATGGTTGATATTTTGTATGTAGTTAAAAAAATAATGATGGCATTTTGTTTATTCTCACTTTAATTTTCCCTTTTCTTGCTGAAATCATTTCACAGTTAATAAATTCTGAATGATTAAATGAGCTATGGGCAGTCGTACTGAAGGATCAGCAGAAATAAAAAAAAAATCATAATTTAGATATAATAGCAATTATTAAACTTTCAAAATAAGAATTTTATATAAAACTGTTTGCTCGAGGTGCTTAAAAGGCTAAATATTGATTGGTAAAAGCTTTTGAGCAAAAAGATTTAAAACAAAGCTTAGAAAAGATTTTAAACATATGTAAAAGTATTTTTTTTTTTTTTTACATAGTACAAAAATCCATTAAATAAAAAAATTTCAGAACACACATGGCAAACAAAATTTAAACAGAACACTAATCAGAACTCATATTACAAATAATTTTTAAATAGATTTGCTGTATTTCAGCCGCAAATTTACAATTTTGTATATATATATGTTTAGGTTCCAAATCCAGATATTTTACAACTCTTAGAGTGTCAATTTCTTTTCAAAAATGGTTTAAATTTATGAATTCGTATCTTACGGTTGTTTCTAGCTATTCTTTATTATGTTTGGTGAAGTAGTAATATCAAAAGTTTCAAAAGATACGTATGTTTTTTTTTCTTCTGTATTGTTTTCATCATAAAGTTTCATAAATTACATAATATCATTATAAATTTTCTTCACATCCATGGTAAAAATAGTTAACGTTTAACAAGGTGGAAACAATTCTAAACACACATTAATTTCTAGTTTTAGAAATTAGAATGCACCCATATTATATTTCAAAAGGTTTCAAAATCATGTTTTATACCACAGATTTGATGTGAATTAAATTAAACATTTTAATAATAAGCGGTTCAAAGTGAAAATTTTAAAATGCACTTGTTGAATTCATCTTTTTATCATTTCATTGCGTTCACAGCTCCTTCTTTTTTGGCAAAATAATTAAAAAAATACTGCCGCCAAAGAATATATACTTCTATATTATATAAGATACTTAAAAAAAATAACCTACTTTATTTCTCAAAATGCCTGAAGTAAAAGTGACATTTTTCATTACGAATGGGTTAAACATCTTTGGAGACAAAACATTGAAAAAATAATACACATTTTCTTCGAGGATTTCAGAGGACAATGTAAGCAGTCATATGGGTAATGATGGTTATTTCTGAAAACGTATGTTATTATTTTTGTTGAAATTGAAAATTCTATAACCGTTGGAATGTACTATTTAAAAATAATCTTCTCACATGTTATTCATAAATAAATTATTAAAATACTTTATTTAATGTCTATTGGTTATAACTTCATTTTCCATTATAATCAATATAAATAAATAATGTTTTTAAAATTATAAAAAGAAAGTACATTATATGCATTTTAAGCTAACGAATTTACAGTTTAATTCATTTAGGATAGATGGCAGCACGATGTAAATCAGTTTCAGGGTAAAAAGTTTTCCCCATGAATTGTTATGGATATATTTCTGTATTTCTAATATTTTTGAAAATAATATGCTGCTAATTTGGCAGTGTTCCATCTGAATAGTGTTTTCACTTACTTTTAGAAACTCTATTGTCTGCCTACTATTTGAAATTAGGTACTCTAGCCCATTTAGTATTTACTTCTTCCCAATAATTTCTTCTGTGATTCAGAAAAGCGATTACGAAGAATGATATAAGATTGCAATAATCCCATTTCTTCTGATTTCTGAATTTCAATGAAATTATAAACACTCTAAACTTTGAGAATAAGATGCAAATAATGTGTATGAAAGTCACGGTAAAATGAAAGGAATTTTTTATTAAATATACCTAACAAAACATAGAAATTTTTCGTATCACCTATCATAATATCTTAGAAAATAAAACTATATTTTGTTTGTTAGGTTTAATTGCGAATTTATTTTATCAATTCAATTTTTTTAAAAAAATAAAAAAAATTGTAATTTATATTTAATTGAAATTAAAATTAAAAAAAGTCATCTAGTATTTAAAACTATTTAATTTGTTTGAATTGTAAATAAAAATTTGGAAAAAAAATTTTTTTTAATTTTGGTGCACTAGTTTTTTTATTAAGCTTTGGATATATTGCAAATGCCTTAAAAGATTACAATAAAATAAAATCAATATTTTCTCAAATGTACCTTATAAAATATTTTTAAATGGTTTGTATCCCTTTGTATAATGCTTATATTTTAAAACTTAATATTTTATATAAATGGTTTTATTAGAAATTTATTATCGATTTTTTTTAAAATGAAATTAATATTTTAATTCTATTTAAAATTTGTTTTTATTGACAAATTGTTTTAATAAGCATTGGATCTATTACAAATTTCAATTTAAAGAAACAAATTTGCACAGTCAAAATCTTTTGTTATTGATTGAATACATTATACGTCTATTTTATAAATTAAATATCTACAAAAGACAAACATGTAATATCTATAATTTTCAGTCGGGATTCAGGAGCATAATTTTTATATTTGAATAAATAAATTTGTTTTCATAAATGAGGATATATTTGTAAATTATTTAATAGAGTTTATAAGTGTACAAGAATTTAGAATTTAATTACTTTATTTTAATAATATGTATACAAGAATTTAGAAGAACGTATCTTCTCTAGGAAAAATGTTTTGATGAGTTTAAAAAACGTAAATTAAAATATATATGACTAAAAATCATTTCCTTAATGAAAATGATTCACATATCTAGTAATGTTTAGAACCTAACCATACAATCATAAATAACTTAAGGAACACGATGTAACATTCTTATGTAGAATGTGTGGTATAACACACAACGCGCTGAGAAACAATATGTACAACAAAAATCAATATACACTCAAAGTTTTACAAATTATGGTACTCTACCAATGCAAGGGTGATTACCATAGTATTGCCAAGTATGAAGACGAAGACTCCACCTAAGCAATAAACCTTGTGTAAAAAAATATTTATAACAAAATGTATTTATTTTTTAAATGGTAGTCCATATTAAATTAAATTTATTTTATGATATGTATTGCTTTGGTCTTTTATGAACATAGGAGAAGTTTCTGTATTTTAAAAAATTATGCATTTACTAATGAGTAGTAAATAAATATTTTTTTCCCATTAAAAGTCAGTAACCAAAGGAGTAACCATTTTTCAAAGAACATAGAGTGCGTTCGAAAAAGAGGCGTGGTCAACTATGTAAAGCAGTAAGGCAAAACTGTGCGAAGGGCCAATAATCTAAGCAAAGTTGCAGGATGAGATTATTACACACAGAACATATTATGATTAATGACGGAGAGTCAAATTTTCTTCCATCACCTATTACGGTTGTGCATTGTAGAAATCTTATCAACTGTCATTATTTGTATCCAACCTAAGAGATGTGTTTAAAAATGGAGCGTGATTAATGATGTTAAAAAGTATAAAAGGAAAGGGAAGGAGCGAATAAAACAAAGAGAAATAATGCAAACAAAACAATAAATTAAAGATTACAAAAGTAAGTACTGTGAGCAATAAAAAAACAATAGTGCATTATATTGAAATATAGCAAATCCGCGTATTATACTTAAAGATTCGCAATTTTTTGAAATTTTAACCATGACACCAATGTTAAACTTACTTAACATTGATAATTTTGTTGTTAAATATGCTTAACATTGATATCATTGTTGAATTAATCCAGTTTACAAATATGAGTCCCTTATGTACAAAAAATCATTTATATAATTCAATAGTTGTAAGCAAGTTCCAAAAAATTGTTCTAAAAAAGTCTTACATATAATTCAATTTTTTAGACAAGTTCAGTGTTCTAAGACAGTTTTTAAGTAGATATTTACAAATAAAGAAATAGAATAATTTAGGAAATTATTAATCATAAAATTATTGGGTACATTTATAAATTGAAAATAGCAAGCAATTATTATTTCCCTTTATTTATATTAAGATGAGATCACTCAAACTATTTATACGAAAGATACAGAATTATAACTCATTTTGACAAGTTCATTTACATTAATATGAGAAATTACAAAATTATATTTAACTGTTATTGTTACTTCCGATCTTGCACATTGACAGTGCATATTACGAATTTAAATATTTGATAACAGGATTCTGATCATGGTGAAACATATTGTCATCCAGTTTGCTTCAGTGAGAAGATTCAATCTTTATTGATAAGTTGAATGGAAGACGAATTTTTTATTTTTGTTGACAATAAGTTGGAATATGTTGTTCCATTTAAGCAGTTGAAAGCTAGAATTTGTTTTGTTTTCTTTAATGTTATTATTATTTATTTTTTGTTAATATTTATTGTATTATCATCATTTTTACGTTTACTTTGTTTAGTAGTACTTTTAACTTTTTGAATGTATTTTGTTTTATTACTGGAAAATCAGTTTGTTTTTCCTTTCATATTTTCAGTCTACTTGTAGCTTTCAAATGCTTCAGATCTATATGCTGTTGGAATGGTGTAAGGGGTATTAGTCCTTAAATCATTTATAGTTGTTTAAATATTGTAACGTACTCAATAGATAGACTTAACTATATATAGGCAAGGGCTGCTAAAGAATCAAGCTCACAAAAATTAATGTTCTTGAACAAATATTTATTTACAAATTTATAGGATTATTTACTAGGAAATTTCATAAATGGTAGGTTCCAGGAAAATTGATGAATTCCCCAAATTCTGGAACGTTCGTTGCACTTTAGGTCTAGGGGAAAAATCCTCTCAGGTACAAGGAAACAAGACTCCTAAATTCTGCACTCAGGGAACAATCTCGGAAGGTCATTCTATAATCCTCTCAGGAAAATACAGGGAGCTCGAGGTACCTGACGATCTATGTCTTCAGAAGCTCTGATCACTCTCTTTCGGTCGAGTAGACTAGTCCATCCTGGGACTCTCTGAGGAGCAGTCCCTGAGCGAAGCCCGCGTAGCTTCCAATACCTGTCCCAAAACAGGCCTGCTCTTTATACACTGCCTGACATAGAAAATGCAACACCATGAAGTTTTGGTCGTATAGATATGCAAATCTCGGAGATTACGCAGATTAACATGTTATGCAAATAATGTAAAATGCAAGTTGGTCATATGATTATCGCGCCAGATAAAAGGGATAGAAACTGTGGACAAGCCAACTGTCTTATCTCTTTGCCGCTTAGAAAATCCATTATTTCGGGAAGCTCAAAGCTGCAAAAGACACGTGTGGATGAAGTGATGACATGACCAAGACATCGAAGACAGTTCCGGCAGACGGACGGTTTTGTAAGAGGTCAAATTGTAGGCTTACGTGCGGCTGGTTGGTTCTAGCGTCGTGTCTCCTCTGAAACCCACCTAGATGCATCAACTGTGTATAGAATTTAGACCAGATAGGTGAATAAACAAAATGCTAATAGTCGCATAAGACCAGGTCCATCTAGATTGACAGTAGAACGGATTTATCGACGCACCCGAAGGGCTGTTATTGCGGCCCCACAATCAACTTTTCTTGACATTCTGCGCTATGTGCAGCCAGTTCTGGATTCTCCAATATCTGTGAGAACAGTTACACGACGATCGGCTGAAAGTGGCTCCACACATAACGTCTTTACGAAGACTGCCATTAACGCCAAGGCACCGTAGGGAGAGATTGCGAGGGTGTCATCAACGAGCCACTTGGACAACTGAATGGCAGAATGCAGTGTTCAGCGAAGAGTCTTGGTTCTGTTTGACTAATGATAGTCACCGAATGCGAATGTGGGGAAATAGAGCCAATTCGACCAATACTGTTGAACTAAACACCGCTCGTCATTGTGGAATAATGGTTTGGGGTGCAATCAGTTACTATAGCAGATCACCTCTAGTACGCATCAGAGGCACATTGACCTTACGAAGGTCCGTTGATGACGTGCTGAAAACTGTTGTGCTGCTTACCTTCAGCAGCTGCAAGATAGTATTTTCCATCAGGATAACGCAACATCACACACGGCACTAGTCAGCAGACAAGCCTTGCAGAATATCCAGTTGCTTCCTTGGCCTGCGATGTCTTCTGATTTTTCCCCGATGGAGCATATCTGGGACGGGATTGGACGTTGTTTGTCTGTTATGCCCCAGCCTCCGTCGGAAGACGAACTGGGGAGAATGGTTCAGACCATATGGGCATCTATCCCCCAGGACACCGTCCGCACGTTAATTGACTCTCTACCTCGCAGAGTGTCTGCTTTCAACGCCGCGAGACGTAGCCGGAAAGCTCATAACTGAAAAAATCCTTAACTTTTCTTCTGGAATAACAGCCATAGAAACATTGTTAGGTTGGACACTTATGGGAAAATTACCTAGCAGTTCAGACTGTGGTAGCAATGCCTTGATGGTGTCAAGTTTATTTAGGTATGACTGCACCATTAGCGATCTATGGAAGTTAGAAACTATAGGAATTTCTGACCCAGCTGAATCAAAAAGGAAAACTGAAGTGCATCAAGATACCATTGAATACTTTAAAAAACTCTAAAGATTAACGAAGAAGGCCGATATGAAGTTGCCTTACTCTGGGTTTTGGATCCATACAGGCTACCTGATTACAGACAGATGGCAGAAAAGCGTTTGAATACTGTTTATAAGAAGCTCAAAGAAGCAGTGAAGATTGAAGAATAAACAGATGTCTTCAATGAATGGATTCGTAAAGGTTGAGAGAGTTGAAAATAAGAAGGATTTAAACGTGCAATATCTTCCTCACCGACCAGTATTCAAGGAAAATAGCACAACTACTAAAGTTAGGCCTGTGTTTGATGCTTCAGCACAACTGAAGGGCTCACCATCATTGAATACTTATTTGGAAAAAGGTCCTAATTTGATTGAACGTGTTCCTTCTTTACTGAATCGATTTCGAAAATATGCTTTTGGAGTATCATCAGATATTGAGAAAGCATTTCTCCAGATTGAAATAAGAGAAAAGGACCGGAATTATCTGAGATTTCTATGGAAAACTAATGAACATGATATTGAGATATATAGACATCGTAGATTGGTATTTGGAATAAGTTGCAATTCATTCCTTTTGGCAGCTACTTTGAACCACCACATTGAAAAATCTCCTGAAATTCTCTCAGAGACTGCAGGAATTCTGAAAAACTCGTTCTATGTGGACAATTGTGTTTGCAGTTTGAAGAACATTGATGAAGCAAATAAGTTTATTTTTGAATCCAAAATATTGATGTCTTCAGGGAAATTTAATTTACGTGGTTGGCAATCAAATGCAGATCTGAATTTCTTGGATGGACTGAGAATCGAATAGTGCCGCTTTTAGGTTTGAATTGGTACTTACAAGACGATACTCTATCTTGTAACATTAAGTGCCCAGAAAAAGAAAATGTTATCATTACAAAAAGACTTCTTCTCTCTTTAGCGCAAAGTATATTTGACCCACTTGGCATCTCTTCTCTAGTGACTATCATTCCAAAGTTTATACTTCAAGAGTCTTAAAGCCTAGGTCTGAAATGGGATGATACTTTATCTGAAGATCTATCTAGATGGTTTTTAAACTGGCTTAAAAAACTAAAGTTTCTGTCAGAAGTTAAAGTATCCCGATAGATAAAACTTGGTCAGAGTGAGAAAGAAGCTGCCAGTCTCCATGTGTTCTGCGATTCAAGTGCAAAGGCATATGCTACATGTGTTTTCCTGCGAGTTGTATTACCACAAGAAGTTACAGTTAGATTTGAACAGTCTCGTGCCAAAGTCTTGCCATTGAAAAACATAACAATTCCTCGTCTTGAGTTATCAGCATGCTGTATTGGCTCCAGATTGGATGCAAGTGTAGTTGAAGATTTAAAACTAGAATATTTGAAAGTCTTCTATTGGACTGACTCATCGACCGCACTCAGCTGGATAAAATAGATTCTCCATGGGGAACTTTTGTGTGGAATAGAGTCAAAGAGATACACAACCTTACAGATGTCAGTCAGTGGAGACATGTTTCTAGTAAACTGAATCCAGCAGATCTTCCTTCTAGAGGATGTACAGCTGAACAATTAATACACCTCAAATGGTGGGAGGGACCTTCATGGCTGTATGATGTAGAACACAATTGGCCACAGAACACAGAGTTAATAAATGAAGACCTGATAAATGCTGAAAAGAAGAAAGCAGTGCTATCGTGTTTACAATCACATTGAAAATATTAATGATTGGTGTTTTGAATCCTCTCATCTTAAGACAGTGCGGAAACTTGCTTGGATTCGTCGGTTTTGTAACAATTGTCGGAAAAAGAATGTTTGCTTATTCCCAACTCTTTCGTGTACAGAAATTAAAAATGCGGAAAAGCTATTAATATTATTGATACAGAAAGAATATTTCTATTGTTATTCAGATCCAAGATTGCATTCTTTGAACGTAGTGACTGATGAAAATGGCTTACTCCGAGTGAGAACTCGAATCATTTATCGTTAAGATACCAAAGACGTTATGTACCCTATAATATTGCCAGGGGACCATCCAGCAGTTGTCAAATTGATCTTTTACAACCATGAAAAGTTTATGCACTGTGGAAATCAGATTTTGTTGGCCCGTTTATGAGAAAGATATTGGATACTGAAGGGTAGGAAATCCATTTGGAAAATTTTAAATAGCTGTGTACGCTGCAGACGTTTCACTACTAGACCCGAAGAAATGAATTTACCCCCATTACCAGAAGATAGAGTGAAAGATGCTAGAGTATTTGAAGTGGTTGGAGTAGACATAGCTGGTCTATTGTTTCTAAGAGATGGCTCGAAAACATGGATTTCACTTTTTACATGCGCTGTTTATCGAAGTATACATCTTGAACTCTTGGCCTCAATGTCAACCGAAAGTTTTCTGTTAGCACTACGGCGTTTCATCGTACGTCGTGGGTCTCAATCCGTAATATATTCAGATAATGGGACAAATTTTGTCGGAGTCAGTCGAGTACTTCAATCGATTGACTGGCATCATGTAGATGAAGAAGGGAAGAAAAGAGATATCATTTGGAAATTTATACCACCCTCAGCTCCATGGTGGGGTGGCTGGTGGGAGCGACTCATTTCTCTAGTGAAAGATTTACTAAAAAGAGTATTAGGTAAAGCTTGTCTAAGATACGAAGAAATGAATACTCTACTCTGTGATTGTGAAGATATTGTGAATTCACGACCTTTGACATACCTGACAGAAGAAGACGATCTACAGACTTTAACACCATCCATGTTTCTGAGAGAACATAAGAAAGTAGGAGTTACAAGTTTTGACGATTTAAAGATATCAGGTCACGGTTTGCGCAAGCGGCATTTGTACAAGTGCAAACTTCAGGCAGATATTAGAAAACGCTTTAGACTTGAATATATAAGACAACTAAGAGAATAAACGAATAAGATCAGAAAAACCCGTGAATTTAAGGTGGGAGAATAGTCTTAGTTGAAGTACCAAACCAGAAGCGTTTGAAATGGCCATTAGGAAGAATACATCTAATCCTGATGTACCTGGCCTTACTTCAAATACAGAAATAAATCCCTAGAAGACCCGTTTAGGCCGTAAAATCAAAGTTCCCGAACGACTTGTAAATTGAATGATACAAATTTTTGAGTTTTATTTATATAAAGAAAACTCAAAAGGTGGAAGTGTTGCATCAGTTATCACGTTTGTAATTATTCTTCTGTTTTGATTGCATAAAAACAACTCAACCCAAGATTGTCCTTTTCAATTGATTGAATTCGAAATAACAGTTTTTTTTGTAGAATAAAATGTTTTTGTGAGAAATTATGCTGCACTGGTGATTTTTATTTCTGGATAGCTTGTAAAGTTAAATATTTTAATAATTTGTTGCAAACAAACAGTCAAAGAATCTGATTGTCTCATATTATATGAGACAAAGCTCGTATCAACCACAATATGATAAACGTGTCGCAGACATACAATGTCAAATTTCATCTAAGCAAAGTGAATTGGATGGTAACTTTTTATGTACATGAATACTTTGATTATTCTTGTCAGTATATTTTTGTAAATTTGTTTTAAATTTCTTTGTTATTTATAACATATTTTGGCAATTATTAAAACAGCTCAATTTATTGTAATTGACATATTTCCATTAGGCGCATCCGTAAACTAGAGGACGGCCCTATACCTAAGTATCTTGCTTAGTTAGAAAATTTTCAGTTGTTAATATTTTAATAATATTTGTATGTATAGTTGTTAATAATAAAGTGGTAGTTGTAAAATATAAAGAGTTTCAAAAATAAATTACTGATATGTAACACTTATTACTTCTTTCCGTAAATTTACTTCATCACACGTTACAGCTAATTTATCCGATTGAAAATTTAAATTGGATTTAAAACAACAAAAATTCTTCAGAAAGATGCATTATTTAATTGACATTGAAAGAACAGAATATTAATTATTAGCTCTTAGAATTCTCATCGTAAAGAATCAGAATTCTCATATTATATTTCAAATTAAAAATGACATCAATAAAAGCAACGAAATAATTTTTTTTATTATTTCTAATGCCTGGCTGTTTCCTGGATTTCTACCTTTCAGCACTACAAGGAGTGGGAGTGATGTAACTTTTAATGGGACGCCTCTAGTGGGTGTGCCGGCGTCACCCCCAAAATAGGGGTGACGCCGGTTTCTTAATTTGTGTCTACTTAATTTGAGAGTAGCAGGGCCGGCGCTAGGGGTTGGCAACCTTATGGGGCGGCAAATTGGCTCTAAAATTAAATTTCCCAAACTTTTAAACATTTTCTCTTTCTAAAATAATTGAGTTTTGACCCATGATATACTAAACTTTTTTGTTTAAAATGAATCATGTTTTTATGCATTAAGATATTTGGAATCAAACCCCTAACACCTTGTTTACAGGGTGTTTTTTAAACATACAGCAAAAATTTGTTTCGAAGATAGAGGGCGAACAAAATTTTTGACAATATAACAACATTTTATTACTAAAAATTACAAGTAAAGTTTTTTAATCTACAAGAACTGTTAAAAATAATGACCTAACTATTTGAAATGTCAATGTTCAAATGCAAAACTCACAAACATCAGAAATTCCCACTTAAAAATAGCTTAAAACTTAAAGAAATAATTTTTTTTATTATAATTTAATCAAAGGGACACAATAATAGAATTTTTAACCGTGTGTCTTAATTAGTAGAAACATGTATGAAAACGCGGGCGGGCGCGAAAAGTCAGTCCTAACAAGCTCTAACAAGCTTTACACCATGACTATAAAATGGGTAGTCCCATTGTTTTATTTACGAAATAACTGCCTTGCAGATTGGTTGTTAGTAAAATAGAGTGCGTTATATTTTACAATTAATTACTATTTACCGGGCCTTTTTAAACTTGTGTTGTGACCTTGTGTTATAAAAATATGGTAAGTAGAATAATTAAAAAATATTCAATCTTTATCAGGAAATATTTAAATAGCTTCTACAGGATGTTTCTTTTTAAACTATATATATATATATATATATATATATATATATATATATATATATATATATATATATATATATATATATATATATATATATATATATTGTTTTTTACGTTTGTCCGGTGATTACTTCGGCATATCTCAACCGATTTAATTTTTTTTGTTTGATAGGGTATGATACCTGATTAGTAAGTAAAAGGTGGTTTAAAATGCCATCCCCTAATTACGGGGGAAACATTTAGGCGTTGATAAAAAAAATAAAGGTTTGCGAAAATAATAAAAATTTGATATGAATAAAGCCACTGAAATCCAAATAAAATGCCTTTGGTGCTAATATTATAGGGTGGAAAAAAATATTTTTTCTTATTATTTCTGATTAAATACGGTTTCCTTTACTTATTTTGAAGATATATGGATTTACTTTCCATTACATTACTGCAGTAAAGTTGGTTATAAATAATTTTAAACTTTTAAGTGTTTTTTTTTATCTCGGTTCTTTTTTTTAAATTTTTATTAAAATAGTTTTTACAGTTTTTAAAAATCCTCCGATAGAGAATAGGTACTTTAATCCAGTGGTATAAACCACGGTCTCTATAAAATTGTTTGCAGAATTTAATATTTTATATTATGCTCAAAGAATAAAATATAATTTGCTTTTCAATTTAAATTTAAATAAGTTTGATAAATTTGTTGGCTTTGTTTAGGGAAGAGTGATAAAGAATAGTTTGTAATCTATGGCTGACATGTAGGTTTTATTCAAACTTAATTATAAAGTGCTTTTTTACATTTTACCTCAAAAATGTTGCCAAAAAATATTCTCGCAAACGCTTATGTTTCGTTTAAATAAAACACAATGATTTTTTTTAAACATTTTCTTAATTTTATTTGTGTTTGGTTTTAGAATGGCTGATGGACGTAAAAAATTATCGGGTGCTCAGTATAAAAGAAAAAGAGTCGAAAAGCAAGTTCAAAGTCAAAAACAGGCTGGAAGTCTGTTAGGTTATCTACAAGGAATAAAAAGAAATGATGACGACACAGGAATATTAGAAGCTTCTTCAAATCTTAATTATGAAGCCAGTACCAATCAAGATACCGATATTGCTAAAGTGGAGCTTACTCCAGAAACATACATAGAATCTACTCCAGAGATGTCTACTGAACCTACTCCAGGGCCGTGTACTGAACCTACTCTAGGGATATTTAAAGAAGAGTTCACTTGGTACAAGAATAAATTCAGATCCGAGTTCCTGGCCAACTAACTTATCAAAAGCAGAAATATATTTTTTGGTAAAAGAAGGACTACCTCAACCATTAAAAGAATACAGTTTTCCGTATAATTATACCGGTTGAATATTTAGCGCTCTTCATTATTTGAGAAATAGGAAAAATAGTGAAAAAGTCATGTGTAACTGGTTAGTTTATTCAACTACTAAAGACTGTGTTTATTGCTTTTGCTGCAAACATTTTGGTTCTACTTTAAGTTCCCTTTCTATTGGAGGTTTTAAGGATTGGAAGCACCTCGCTAAGACTTTAAATCAACAAGAAACCTTTAAAAAACATATCGAAAGTTAAAATTCTTGAATTGAATTAAGTCAAAGAATACAGTACTCTAAAACGATTGACAGTCATTCACAAAGACTTATTACCGCAGAAATAAATTATTGGGGCGAGGTGCTTCTACGAATTGTCTCAACAATAAAAATGCTTGCTCAAAATTGTTTAGCCCTCCGAGGTACAAGTGACAATTTTTACGATTTCGATAATGATAATTTTTTACAAATTATTCAATTACTTGCTCAGTTTGATCCTGTAATGGAAGAGCATATCCGCAGAGTGCTTAAAAAAGAAGAAGCTAAAGTGCACTATCTCGGAAAAGAAATTCAAAATGAATTGATTATTCTTTTAGCTGAAAATATAACATCTCATATTGTTACTGATATTAAAAAAGCTAAATATTATTCAATAATTCTAGATTGCACTCCTGATATCAGCAAGATCGAGCAAATGACAGTTTTAGTAAGGTATGTATCCATTGACAAGTCCAATCCCAAGGAGGTTTCCATTAAAATTAATGAAAGCTTTTTAGGCTTTCTTCCGGTTGAAAGATCGACTGGATATGAACTTTCAGCTCTAATACTTAAAAGACTTGAAACATTGGGATTGAATTTGCAGGATATGAGGAGACAGGCTTACGATAATGGGGTCAACATGAGAGGCAGTAAATCAGGAGTACAATCTAGAATAAATGCGTTAAATCCAAGAGCATTTTACCTTCCATGTAGCAGCCACTCATTAAACTTGGTAGTTCATGACGTGGCAAAAGCCTCCTTCGAAGCAGCCAATTTTTTTAATATAGTCCAAAAATATATATCTGTTTTTTTTTCCTCATCAACTTTTCGATGGACCATATTATTAAAATATATTTCCGGACTTACTTTGAAACCTCTAAGTGATACTCGTTGGGAAAGCAGAACAGATGCATTAAAATCACTAAGGTATCAATTAGGAGGGATATACGATGCTTTATTTGTTGTTTGTAATAATTCGGAGATTGACAACTCTATAAGAGTTGAGGCTTCTGGACTATTAAGTTGTGTTAAACAATTCAAATTCTTATGTTGCATTGTAATTTGATACAAAATCCTAAATTGTATCAATCCTATAAGTAAGCTCTTGCAGACAAAAGACTATGATTTACCATCTGCTATGAAGCTCTTGAAAAATTGTAAAGATTTTTTCAAGGATCTTAGATCGGACAGAGCCTTTAATGAAATGCTTTGCGATGCTCGAGAACTAGCAGACGAAATTGACATACCAGCTAATTTTGAGCTCACCCAACCACGTCATAGAGTTTGAAGAAGGAATGTTAATTTCGACTATGAGGCAAAATATGATCCAATAGAAGATCCTGCTTTGAAATATAAGGCAGAATTTTATTTTTTTACATTAGATAAAGGTATCAATGCACTTTAATCCAAGTTTGATTTGATCAGTACCCACAGCAACTATTTCCAATTATTATACAATATTTCTGATTTAAAAGATATTCCTCAAAACGACAATATAAAGTATTGTAAAGATTTAGAAACAGTGTTGACTGATGGGAATTCATCCGATATAAACGCGCTTGACTTGGCAGACGAGATAGTAGCTGTTTTGGCTTTGCTAAACAAAAAAGAAAGTCCAGTTGAGATTTTAAAATTCATATCGAACCTGGATTTCCTAATCTTGGTATAGTTTTAAGAATATTGCTGACTCTCCCAATAAGTGTGGCAAGTGGAGAATGGAGTTTCTCCAAATTAAAAAATTTTTACACTCCACAACTACCGAGGATCGACTAAACGGCTTAACAACAATAGCCGTCGAACATGACCTGGCTGAAAAAATAATGTTAAAGAAATTATAAAACAATTTTTAGATTTAAACGTGAGAAAAAAATACTCTTCAGTTCAAGTCTCGGATTAAATAAATTTTTAATATGTAATAAAGTTTTAATATTTAGTGGTTTTATTACTTGTTTAACTTTTTTTTAAATATCTGTTCTGTATTTTATAATTATGCACCAGAAATGACTCTTTCCTTTTTTCTGCGCAACCCTAATTTTAATTTAGTGCCAAAACATAAATAAATAAATTAGTATTTTTTTGCTAATCAAAATTTCAATATTGCTGATGATTGCAATTTTTTTACTTGTTTTAATTTACCATTAATCGTGGAAAGGGTTTCGGTTATCTCTTTTAATTTTTGTTGTAAAGGAGCGGCATTTTACCTCTTTGCTCGGGGCGGCGAAGCTGCTAGCGTCGGCCCTGACAATAGATACCAAGAGCAGGTCTCCAGAATTGACCTGCCACTACCAAAGGTATTTCTCATGGACAAAACTCTTAGACAAAGGTGAAACATTATTTATTGAATATTAAAAAAGAAAGTAAGAAATTTTTCATGCAATTTTTTAAGAGATATTTGCTTCTAATTTTTATAGACCGAGATATCCTTTGATGTTTTAGATCTTGTATTAACAATATCTAAAATAACATTTGTAATGGTCAGTCATACACTTCATGAACAGCTTCTGCCAGAATTCCTATGATTTTTTCGCAGGTCGATTTAATTTCTATTTGAATAATGTTTTAATGATTTAAAGGAGATTTATCATAACTAAATTTTCATCATCAACATTGAAATTCAGAATTGATCATCAGAATTGAAATTCATTCTCCCTCAACTCAAGACTACACTGAAAGGAAAGACGGTTACACGAATAAGGACATTCTCTGCAAGTGGTTTCTCGCGAAAAATATGGCTACACCTGGACGTCTTCACAATTGGAGTAGAATAAATCATTTATTTCATAGGGAAAAAAATTAAGATTTTAACATTATCACACATACGGAAGATTAAAAAAAACAGTCGCATTCCTTATCTGATTTGTATTCACGGATATGATTTTATTATTGAAGAGTGAGATGTAAACCTGGATCAATGGATTTTTTGTTTCATGATATTGATATTTTAAAATTGTTCATGTGATAGCAGACTTTATAAAATATCTTATTAAATGTGCCGAATTCTCAAAATATGTATCTGAATATTTCACAATTGAAACTATGTAAACATATCTTACTAAACTTGTTAATAATTTATTGAAATACACAGAAATTTCTTTATTTCAGTTTAAATATAAGTAAAAACATGTTCTGCTTACCTTTAAAAATATAATAAAATCCCTTCAGTTTATCTCCCTTTAGGCAACAATGAATATTTGTATAATAATTTATAGGAAAATTACATTTTATCCTTCAAACACAAATGAAATTTCGAAACTAATGAATATTTAAGCAATAGCTGTGCTAAAACGTTGATTACCAGCTTAGTGCCTTTGGCAAAGGCTATTATAGATGTTAAAAAATACACAGATTAGAAAAGTGCTTGTAGTAATATGATCAACAGCAATCTAAGACTCGAGAATGGCATTATTTTTGTTTTTCAAATTAATCCTGGTTTCATTTATAGCATTATGACACATTGTGTTTGATATCGTTAAAAAAATGAATTTTCCACCATTCATTCATTATAGTTATATCAGTCATAACCTAGAGTGTTGATATTGGGGGACATTAAGCACATATTTCGGTACCTTATTGTTCTCACTGATGGCACTTTAAAAAGTAAAACACTACTGGACCTTAAAATTGCTACACAGCAACTTGAGAAATATATTGTTGTATTTCTGGCTTGTATTCAAATAGGTTATTTAGATTTAATGTTTGGAAATATCTGTCTTATTTCACTTTTTTTTAATAAGTGAACACAACATATTGTCTTTATTATATTTTTAAGTCTACAAAAGAATCTGAAGTATAATTTACATATTAGTTAATCAATAAAATTCTTTTTTCACTACTGGCCATTAAAATTGCTACACCAGGAAGAAATGCAGATAACAAAATGATATTTATTGAACAAATATATTATACTAGAAATAACAAGTGATTAAATTTTCAAAAAATTTGGCTGGATAGATCCTGAGAAATCAGAACCCACAACAACCCCCTCTGGAAGTAATAACAGCAGTTATACGCCTGGGCATTGAGTCAAACAGAGACTGGATTGCATGTACAGGTACAGATGCCCATGCAGCTTCAACACAATGCCACAGTTCATCAACCGTAGTGACTGGCATTTGGTGACGAGCCCGTCGCTCGGCAGCCATTGACCAGACGTTTTCTATTGGTGAATGATCCGAAGAACATGCTGGCCAGGGCAACAGCCGAACATGTTCCGCATCAAGGAAGGTCCGTACAATATCAGCAACATGCGGTCGGGCATTATCCTGCTGAAACATAGGGTTTCGCAGGGCTCGAATAAAGGATAGTGCCACGGGTCGTAACACACCAGAAATGTAACGTGCACTATTCAAAACACCATCAATGCTAACAAGAAGTGACCGAGACGTGTATCCAATGGCATCCCATACCATCACGCCAGGTGATGGGCCAGTATGACGATGACGAATGCACGCTGCCAGTTTGCGTTTACCACGATGACGCCAAACACGGATGCGACCATCATGATGCTGTACACAGAACCTGGATTCATCTGAAAAGATGACGTCTCGCCATTCGTGCACCCCAGTTCGTCGTTGATCACACCATTGAAGGCACTCTTGTCTATGACGCAGAATTGAGGGAAGCCGCAGCCATGGTCTCGGAGCTGAGAGTCCATGCTGCTGCAAACGTCGTCGAACAATTCGTGCAGACACTTGTTGCCTTCCAAACGACCCCGTTTCTTGATTCACGTCTCGTGACGTTGTTGCACGATCCATTATGGCCATGCGGATAATATGCCTGTCTTCTTGGCTGCTAGTGATAGGTGGCCGTTGAGATCCCGCATGGCGTTCCGTATTACCGTCTTGAACCCATTGATTCCATATTCTGCTAACAGTCATTGGATCTCGACCGACGCGAGATGCAATACTGCGATAAGATAAACCGCAATCCCGGTACGCTACAATTCGACCTTTATAAAAGTCAGAAACGTGCTGGTACGCATTCCTCCTTCTTACACGAGGCATCACAACAACTTTTCACCAGGCAACAACGTTCAAATGCAATTTGTGTATGAGGAACCGGCTGGACAATTTCCTCATTTAAACACAATGTAGGTGTCGCTACTGGCACCTGCTTTGTTTGAATGTGCTGAAAAGCTAATCATTTGTATATCACAGCACCTTCTTCCTTTCGTATAAATTTCACGTCTGTAGCATGTCGCCTTCTTGGTGTAGCGATTTTAATGGCCAGTATTGTACTTATCGCTATCATAAGAAAGTTCTGGATTCGAACTTATTATAATCTTACTAGTTATATGCTCCACTTTGATGGCAGTGTGCTTGGTCCCAATAAATTTAGCATCCACGAAATGTTTCAGGATGTGTGCCACCATAATTTGTTAATGACAATACATGTTTTGAGCATTAAGAATGATAGTGATCCATTGCGCCTTTGACGCATTTAAGTGCTTAATGGCAGGATTCCGGGCATGGTGGAATTCCTGACATCTTTAATATTGCTTAAAGATAGGTTGATCACATAAGTCATTCTTCTTTCTCCAGCATTTGAATGGTGATAATGATAATGAATATTTAATTCATAAGTTTAGTTCTGGTTTCTTGAGCGATTAAATTCGGTAACAATCTTTTAATAACAGTTTTTTGGTTTTTGTCTTCTGGTAAAGTGAATGAGTGGTGGGAAATATTGTTCTTATCTTAAGTAAGGCTGATATCGCTCTGTGAATATCAGAACCATCTGGCTTAGATTAGTTAATTCAATTTTTATTAATTTGTTTGCCTAACCTTTTATAAGTTCAAAACCTTCTGTAAATATATAGATTTGACATTTTTGTCTTTGATGAAAATCATTGAAACTGTTTTTCTGCTTAGTATATTTAAAATTAGACTAAGTGTTATTTTTTTTCAATCTTATTATTTATTTGCTTACAGTAATTTTAATGTCCGTATTTTTACGTTTATTGGATTTATATTCGTTTCTAGTAGGATTTTCATTTGTTTGACAAATAGTTTTCAGTGTTGCTACTGCTCATTAAGGCTTAATATTTGTTTGCTGAATGCCCATGAATTGTTAATTGTTATGGGAATTTTTGTATTTCTAATATTTTTGAAAATAATGTGCTAATAACTGTTCAATCTGAATATTGTTTTCACTTATTTTTAGAAACACCATTGCCTGTCTGTTATTCAAAATGAGGTACTCTAGCCAATTTAGTTTTTACTTCTTCCCTATTATTTCTGCTGTGATACCGAAAAACGATTACGAAGAAGAATGATATAAGATTGCAATAATCACATTTCTTACGTTTTCTGAATTTTAATGAAATTATAAACTCTATAAATTTTGAGAATAATATGTAAAAAAATGTGTATGAAAGTCACGGTAAAATGAAAGAAAATTTTCATTAAATATACCTAACAATACATTGGAATTTTTCGTATCACCTATCAGGATATCTTAGAAAATAAAACTATGTTTGTCAGGTTTAATTGTGAACTTATTTTATCAATTAATTTTTATTAAAAATAAACAAATTTTATAATTAATATTTAATTGTAATTAAAATTAAGGAAATTTATTTAGTTTTTAAAACTATATGATTAGGTTTAACTGTAAATAAAAATTTGGAACTTTCAGTCCAAATTAAGTCCACTATTTATTACAGTAAGCTTTGGATGTATTGCAAATGTCTTATGTAATAAAAAGTTACGGTGAAATAAAATCAATATTTTCACTAAAAGTACTTTATAGAATATTTTTAAATGGTTAGTATCCCTATATATAATGTATATGTTCCAAAACTTAATATTTTATATAATTGGTTTTATTATGTATTTTTTTAAAAACATAAATTTTTTAATTCCATTTCAAGTTAGTTTTCATTCGTGAATTGTTTTAATAAAATTTGGTTGCATTACCAATTTCAATTAAAAGAAACAAAACTGCACTGTCAAAATCTCTTATTATTTATTGAATATATTATGTGTCTATTTTATAAATTAAATATCCAACAAAGACAAATTAGAGATATGTAATATCTAATTTTCCATTCAGGAGCATTATTCTTATATTTGAATAAATGAGGATATATTTGTAAAATATTTAATAAAGAGTTTTTAGTATACAAGAATTTAGATTTGAATGACATTAAAAATATGTATAGTAGTATTTAGAAGATAGAATTCTCTAAGATAAGGCGTGGTGTAACATTAACGCGCAGAATATAATTACGAACGTTAAAAACAGTACACCTACAATATTTCATATTATTCGGTATGCCACCATCTCAGGAAGCATACCTCAACTATATTTGATAGAATAATTGATCGAAAGTCGTGTTATTGAAAACAAATATATATTCGAAGGAAATTTATTTATTTTTTGACTGGTACCTGATCTTAAATTAAATTTATTTTAGTCTAATTCTTCCTTTGGTCTTTTATGTACATGAGAAATTTTAAAGTTGAAAAAAAATTATTTATTTACTAATGAATAGTAAATAAATAATATTTTCCTCATTAAATGTCTGTAACTAAATGAGGCGCGGTTCAAAAAAGAGGCGTGGTTAACTATTTTAAGTAGAATGAAAATCTGTGGGAAGGGCCAATAATCTAAGCAAAATTACAAGATGAGTTTATTATACACAGAACATTTAATGACTGAAAACAGAAAGTTAAAATTTTCTTCCGTCACCTACTACGGTTGTGCACTGTAGAAATCTTATCAATTGTCATTATTTGTTCAGTTTGGGTTCAGAAAACGAATATGGACAGTGCATCAATTGCTAAGAGTAGTAGAGGAAATTTAAAAAAATATTGCTGCCAAAAATTCCACTGGCGGATTATTCCTAGATATTGAAAAGGCTTTTGATAAGGTGTGGCACGAAGGCCTTATTTTTAAAATGATTAAGTATAACTTCCCCCCCCCCGCATCTAATCAGGCCCATTCGAAACTACCTATCTAATAGAACATTTACCGTCAGGATAAATTCCACCCATTCATCAGAAAGGCCAATTTTGGCAGTCTTCCCCCAAGGATCAATGCTGGGCCCCTTCTTATTTAATCTGTACATTAATGATATTTCTCAAGACCTGCGAACTATGCTCTGCCTCTTCGCAGATGACACTGCCGTTCTTGCTTCCGGACCCAAACATCAGGTCCTAAGAGATACGATTAATGAACACCTTAATGAAATAAACTAATAAATTAAAATTTGGAGAATTAAAATAAACGTGGCTAAAACTCAGGCAATTCTCTTCAGTAAAAAGTGCGAATAAATTGCCGTAACATCTAAATTGCAGGTGAAAAGATTAAATGGAAAACTGACATCACATATCTGGGAGTCAAACTCGATAAAAGACTGAATTGGAAGCTACTTATTACTGATATCAGAAACAAATTCATTGGAGCTACAAAAACCCTCTTCCCACTTTTAGCCTGGAACTCGATATTGTCCATTAGTAATAAGCTCCTGATCTACAAGTCTTACCTCAGATCGATAATAACGAGCGTAGCACCGATTTGGGGTGGAGCATGTATGACGAACTTATCCATCATCGAAAGCAAGCAGAATAAACTATCAGGCTTATTTCAAAATCCGAGCCCTACTTTAGGAATCAACTCATTCATAAAAACTTAGGGATGCTTACTCTAATAAATTACATCAAGCATCTCTCATTCAGGTTTTACAATAAACTCTATAACATAAATAATTCTGAAATTCAAAAAATTGATAACTATAATCCATATGAATTAATGCATTTCCTCAGACCCAAAGCCGTCCTCAGAATCACCCCCACAACTGAATAATTATCTCTCTTCCCAAACACTCATTTCACAGTGATAGTCACCCTCCCACCCGTTTGGCTTACAAACATTTGTTTGTTTATATCCTGGAGTGGGTGGAGCTCTCGTCTCCGGCACCGATTGTTAGAGCCGCTAAAATTTTTTCTTAACTGCAACGGGCTTTCTGCCCAAACATTTAGGTTAATTACTTCGCAATAAATTTTGGACTGCTCTTCCATTTCCTTTGATTTTGTATATATTTTATTATTTATTTTGAATATATCTCAGTGTCTTAATTTCACTCTCCTGTAACTACTTATGAGTCACCATGCAAGCACTCAATCTGGGAGTACTTATTTTTTTATTCATCGTTGTAACCATGCATAGATCTTTAAGTGTAATTTTAGGTTATATCCTTGTTATTAAAAGAGGTCAACAGGTCCCGCTAGACACCTCGTCATCACATCTTCAACAAACGTAAAAATGCGATGTGTTTAAAAATGGAGCGTGATCAATGATGTTAAAAAGTAAAAAAGGAAAGGGAAGAGGTGAATAATACAAAGAGAAATAATGCAAAAAAAACAATAAATTAAAGATTACAAAAGTAAGTACTGAGAATAACAAAAACAATAATGTATTGTATTGAAATATAGCAAATCCGCGTATTACACTCAAGGCTTCGCAAGATTTTGCAATTTTAACAATGACATGAATGTGAAACTTGCTATTTTATTAAGATACAGAATTATATCTCTTTTTCAGGTTCATCTAGACTAAAATGAGAAACTATCAATTAATACCTAACTGTTGCTGTTACTTCAGCTCTTGATTTCTGAGAGTGATGTTCTGCGCATTTTACTAGCTTAAATAATTGATAGTAGGAATCTGGTCATGGTGAAACATATTGTGA
>JAPDSC010140144.1:0-13663 GCA_026290005.1 Latrodectus geometricus
ATGCTCTAAAATGTATACATGTACATGAAAGAACATGGGCCGGACGTAAGTGAGTGGCAGCAGATATCAATTTTCCGTCATTTAATAAAAACTTATAACTACAATGAATTAAAATTAAATTGCTTTCAAAAATTTGGTTAATATTAGTTAAAGCAAAAATATTCGCACTAAGTAAGATAATTAGTTATTAACATTTTGCTTAGCTACTAGTACTAAAGCTTTATGCTAAGTTTCTTTAAATTGATTGAAAAGTGTGAAGGCTTAAATTTAATCTTATAAGTCAAAGTAATTTTGTAATTTCTTTCTCATTCCTGAAAATTAGAATTGAAGGTAATTTATTTCACTTTTATTCATTCACTTACTATTTGTACACTATATTAATTTAATTACTATTTTCATGTATTTAAATATTTAATTATTTAATTTATATCATGCCAGTACAATAATTTTGGTAATATAAATAGAAAATCTATGAAAATTTCTAGTGTAAACTGTGATATCTGTAAAAATATAAATTATTTAATGAAATTAAAATATATATTATTTAAATGTTACCTAATTTTTGAAAATGAAAATACAAGAACAGAGCAGTTTTTTCAAAAGTAAATGCAAATTATAAAAGAAACATACTATGATGACTACTTTGGCAATATATGGTGATAATTCATTGGTGAGACTAACATGATTTAAATAATATTTACATAATCCTTTTTATTAGTGCCCTCTAAAACCTATGTTAATGCCTGGTAGTCCTCATTTTTCCAATCACTAATTTTGTTGACATATGTAAGTAGTTGTCATGGTATGTAGGTACCTTAAAGAAATATACATTAATTTAAAAAAATACTTGTGTATTATCCTGTTAGCCAAAGCTGCAAAGAAATGTTTAATGGTGTGGTGCAACACAATATTATGTTAGTTTATCTATGTGTTACAATGAACATTAAAGTAAACAATTCTGCTTTTTTTCTTCATATTTTTGAGAAATTAATTAAAATGTACAAAATTTGAAGATTTTTTACAGTGAAGGTTGATGAAAAAGTAATTATTACAGAAAAAGTTATTAAATATAAAAGCACAACCTAAGTATTCAAAAAGGCACGAAATCTATAAAACACTATTAAGTTCATATGAACTTAACTCACAAAAATACTTAATATTCGAAAATAAAATTTCATTTTCCCCTTGTAATCTGATAAATACTAATGTTGCTAAAATGATGTAAGATGCACACATACAGTTTTCAGACTTATTTTCAAAGAATAAATGGTTATGAAGACACATTTGCATAATCCATTATGCCAATTTTAAGAAGTGTAGGAAATATAGAAGTACAGCATTTTATCAATTGTAAATAGAAAATGTAAGTACATTATGTTAAAAAATGTTTTATTTTTACAGCATAATGAAAATGCCATTCACAAACTAAAAATATTTACTCAAATTTAAACAACTTTAAAATAATTAAAATGAATATTAGAAAATGTATGAATTTTAAAAGTCAAGAAATCTGTAGAACATGCTAAGATAATGAAAAAAAATTTAGAATAAATTTCTTTGCAATGACGTCTTTATTAGGCTTGCGAAAGCAGAAGTTACTTCATAATTCTCAATATTATACAATAAAAATTCAGGCATGATGGATTATATGACAGTTGTGCCTTTGCAAAATATTTCTCGCTTCAGCATAACCTGTTACTTCTAGCTTTATAATTGTTTGATTCTTAATTCCTTGATATTTTTTTCTGTGACATTAAGTGCCTAAATTTTATAATGGTTTAATTGCACTAATAATCCTCATGAAAAAAAAATTTGTGTCTTTTAAGATATAATTAAGAGGATATAATTATACAAAATAAAGTAAATTTTAGTTTAAAATATAATTTTTAATTTTATTTTATTTTGAATCTTTAAGGAACCAAAAATATTTGACTGCTTACCATGAACAAATGTGTTTGCAGAATTCAATGAGACAAGTGATGCGTTAATACTGTTAGGTTTATATAGTATAATCAAAGCAAAGGCATCTATTCAGCAAGAATGGTGAAAATGTGCTTAGGTTGCCTACTTGGTGCATTTTTAAAATATCTGATGGCATGGCAAAAATTCAACTACTATTTAAAGTGAAACTTCATTGGCAACTAAGGAAAAGGCTAAAACAAAAGAGTAATTAATGAGCATGCGCGAAAAAGTGCTTCAAATTTGCGAGTTGATGAAGCAGGGGACCTAAAGTGCAATTTAACCGCAAGAATATTTTAAAAAGAACTTTTTTAAAGAAATTATTATTTCATGCTAAATTAATATCTAGTTACCCAAGAATTTTCCTTCAAGCATTGATTAGTTATGTATGAAATAATTGGATATATTTTACGTAGCTAATATTAAATTTCATTGTTTATTTGTTATATTTAGGGAACAACTTTGATATACCCCCCAAAAATTAAGTGCCAAATCTGGCACTCCATATGGACTTTTTAGAGTCGCTGTTTCTTATTTTGGTGTTGCCAATTTAGGTTTTTTCAGCTTTTAGATTTTTGCTGTTGTCAAATTTAGTATTTTCTTGCAATTTGTACCTTTATTTGATTATTTTTAAAAAAAATTTTTGTTATTAATTATTTGTATTTAGCGAGAATCCATCTTGGCAAGAAAAAAAGCGCCAAATCTCCGATTTAGGGAGATATGTATATCAAAGTAGTTCCATATCTAGTTATTATGATTCAAGCTTATGCTAATACTTGAATAGTGATTATCAGGTATGATATGTATAAAACAGTGTTCAGAAAGATAAACTGTATAAAATTGTTTTTATGTGTATACTAGTGTAATTTTAATTTAAATGAACTAGAAAATATTGCATTATCTGGTGTCTAACTCAAAGATACAAATGTTGGCTTATTTGAATTAAACCATATGTATAAAATTTTGTTTTGTTGTTTTTACAATAATGATTTCTCTCTAGAAAATGAGACCAACATCTGTCTATGTGGGTGGTTTAAGTGAAGATGTTCAGAAGGAAGATCTTGAAAGAGAATTTGGAAAATATGGAAACCTAACTAAGGTTTGGGTTGCACGTAATCCACCTGGTTTTGCTTTTATTGAATTTGAAGATGATCAGGATGCGAATGAAGCCATTAAAGAAATGAATGGGGCCTCTATCAATGGTTCTGAAATAAGAGTAGATATTTCCAGAGGACGAGGTGGAAGGCGCGGTGGACGAGGAGGTGGAGGATTCAGAGGTGGTAGAGATGGTGGTTTTGGCAGAAGAGGTGGTCGAGGAGGATATGATTCTGGTTTCAGAAGTGGTGGTGGAGGTTTCAGAGGAGGTCGTGGGGGTGGCTCTCGCTATGGTGGTGACCGTGGAGGTGGCTATGACAGACCATCTTATGGTGGTGGTGATTATAGGAGCTCTGGTGGTTATAGAAGCCGCTCACCAATGGGACAGAGGTAACTTTAATTTGCAATGGTTTTCATCTTTTACTCTTAAAAGGTGTGAATTTGTTTTTAAAATGTTTTAAAGTTCCTGATTTATTTAAATTTTAAGTTCTCTTTCAGCAGATTCTTTTGTTACATCGTGCATGTTGTATATTAAGTTTTATTAGACTTATTTCATTATACCTTAAATTTGAATAATTAAATGAAATGTTATGCATGTAATTTTTCTCATTTATTTTACTAACAGTTCCTCAACAATTTTTTTATAAGTACTTGTGCATTTATGAAACAAGTCTCATGTACAACAATTGAGCCTGCAGTTTTAATTTCAGAATATTTTGAAACATTCTGGCTGATAATATCAAGTTTATCAAAGTTAATTTCAATGAGAACAGCCTATAATAGCAGCATATGTACTTTTACTTATTTCCAAACTATTACTTGCTGCTTCTTTACTTGTGAAAGCATTTGATCAAATCAATGATTACCACTTGTTCTTCAGCTCTATTTTAACTGTTAATCCTGAATTTTATCACTATTGTTCATTCAATGCACGTACTTTTAAATCATCTATTCATCTTTAAATACTCAACGAATACTACTGTTATTTCTACATTTGTACGTCTGTATCACATAACCAACCTTTTTATATTCACACAGAAACGGCGGCAATTGGTAAAGAAATTGCATCATCATAAGTCAACGGCTGATCATCGGCTGCTCGTGGGAGCAAATCATCATTGCCAGTTATTTGATGTGTATAGTCTTCATATGCATATGTGATCATTTTCAATTTTTTAATCTCATCAGATAGATCATTGTCGTGTATGTATTTCATTATCACAATAAAAATCTGAATTACTGCCATTACTAGTCTTCGTACTTCGTATTAAAAATGCTGGATGCATAATGAGCCATATGACTCCATATTTAACAATATTCTACTATGTTTACATTAATATTGAATTTATCAAGTATGTGAAAAATAAACAGCTTGTGCATAAATCAAATTTTACTATTCTTACTAAAAGCTGTGATCACATCAATAAGCTCAATATATTAATTTCTACTGGAAATTACTTTATTATAAATGCTTTTAAATACACTAATTTTCCATTAAAAGTATCTATTTTCATCAAAAGTCATTGTAAATTTGGAAATGGCACATCTTATTAACATCCAGTATTTCATTTTTTACCAACAGTTCCTGCCAAAAGTGTAAGTATTCAGCAATCAAGCCATATTGGAGGAAAATCACAATGGAATCAAGTTACATTGCACTTTGGATAAACAAAGTTCAAATTACTAAACATCTTAATGAATATTGAAAATTCAAAAATCTTGAAATTTTTTTACTTTTGCTAGCTGATTTGCTTTAATATAGTAGGATTAAACATGAAATATGATGAGTCAACTATTATTTCCCATTAATCTTTTCACTGCAAAAATATTTTTCACTGTGCTTGTTAACTAAAATTGCAAATGCTTAGAATGGAATTTAAATCTTGTTACTTTTGACCCTTCATGAGGCTTGGCAAACTTTGTTTTTGCATAATTGAAAATACAAGCATGTTTCATTGATAATTATAAGTGAAAATGTCAACACATTGAGAATGGTTTTATTAACCTATAACCTTGTGGAATTTTTAAATGCATATACTTATGTTCTGAGAACAAAGATAGGCTGCATTGATGCTATAAAAAATTTAATGTATACCATTTAGTTATAAGGATTCACTATCCACATCACTGCAGTTTAACATTTTAACGATTGATATAACAATATTGCTCACTTTGCCAGTGAATGTAAATTCTTGTTGAGTGCTCCAAAGTGTAATCCAACTGCAGAAATGCTTTAAAAAATTTTAAAGGAAAGAATACACATGAATCCCTTGTACTATGAAGTATAGAAAACATCCTTCCCTACTCCCTCTCTTTTTTAGAATGTTATACCCAGTCAACTCACTACTATCCAAGATATGAATTTTTGTGTGCTTTCTTGGTTAGATGACTGGAAAAACATTTACATTTATTTTTTGCTCTGCTATTTATCCTTCTATGCAAGAAGTGATTGTAAAGTGAAAAACCAAAGCTAAAATGTCTAACAAGGTGATAAAAGATTCATTGAGAATATTTTTAGGTGCCAACAAAAAAATTTCATTATTCAATTAAAAACAGTGACTATAGGTTGAAATTCAGGTTGCATTTGTGAGAGGAATAGATCTTAAAATTAAAAATTAACTGAAATTTATTTCTTAAACCATAAATATTAAATCAGATTTGTTTTTTATGTTCAGTATTTAATTTCATATTAAAGAAAAGTCATGTTTAATCAATTATGTTGAGTTAAGGGTTAATTGCATTGAAATCTTAAAAAATGTTTAGATTTTACTAATATGAAATACTATTTTGATTAAAATGTTTAAGCAACTGAAAAAAATTATCTTAAAAGCTGATCAATTCAAAAATTAAAATAATGAACTTCAAATTTGTTTTTATATTTTAAAAAGAGAAACACATTTTATAGTTAATTGAGAATACTAGCTATATTAAACATTTTTTTAAGAAAATAATTGTCAATATCCATTTAAATATACTTAACACCAGACTAAATTAAAATCAACAAAATAAAATTGAACTATATAAGAAGTATACAAAAGTAAAATTGGTAAAACAACTTAGTATAATATTAGTGAAAATGTATAAAAACTAATTGTTGTAACTAGCATGTTTATTTTTGTTAAAAAAAAAAAATTTTTTTTTTTAATATTTTGCTTTTTTAATTTCACTGCCCCTGCTATGCAGTCAAGTTATATCAAGGCTTAATTGCCTAACTTTTTTTTTACTGCTTAAATTGAAAAAAATAGTGTTTGTTACATTTAAGAAAAAATAAAGTGAAAGTGCCTTTGGCTATTTTACATAATTAAGTGGTTAATTATAGAAGTGGATAAATTCAAAAATCTTAAGTAACATGACTTTTACAAACACACATTTTATTAATTTTAAAATTCAAGCACATGATTAATCCATATTTATTAAAGATGTTCTCTAATCTACCAATCATTCAAGATGTGCAGGTTGCCTTTGTGATGTATTATAAGTGTTTCAATTTTAATGTGTCATATCTGTTCAGGCCTTATAACGAATTTGTTCTTCACGAAATTTAATTCTGTTTTAATTTGTACCATAATAGTTCTAGGAGTAAGTCTAGCTCCTAATCAGGTTAATGTTAGCTTTATGCAATGTTATTTATATTTTAAGTTTCTTATTTTCATAAAGGTAAGTCAACAAGTTCTTTAACTTGATGTCTTTGAACATCATTGGTTTGATGTCTAATTGTTACTCTTTGGCTGCAGCTTGCTGGTTTGCGGGTCTAATCCCAATGCATTGTTGATAGTTGGTATTGCTTCAGAATCAACCTTAAGATCCAGTATAAATAGCTCTTCTATTCAGAAATAATGGATAAGCAACCAGAAAACAAATTTATATGTTGGAACTCCACACACGTTCTTTGAAAAATTTGTCTTTATGTGCAAAATGCTGATTTACAGCATTATCTGAATTTTCTTCCAGGCATGAATTCGGAAGGAAGCAATACAAAAAGACTAAGGGTATATGGTGCAGTTAATACTTGACTGGATACCATTTATGTACCTGTCCTAGACTCATTCAGACTTTGATAATTTTTGTCTCCAAAAATGTCTATTATTGTTTGGAACTCTGCACATTTACTGTGGGGTTGAATTTTAGTATATTTCTTAAATTATTTAAGGTATCTGCATTTATTTGAACCAACTTTTTCTTAAAAATCCATTTTAATCTAGTTTTTAGATGAATTGTGATGTGAAAGCATAAAATTTGTACTTTTATTACTATAAAATATTTTTATTATAGTTATTTGACAAATTTTATCTTAGCACTATGAAAAATAGTAATGCATCAATCTTAATTTGGTCTTGAAACATAAGGAAAATACTAAGTGATACAAAATATTAAAAAATATACTGCACTATAGATAATGTTACTGAACATTTTGCTTAAAAACAGCTGGGACTGAAGGCTATTAATATCTATTCTGAGAAATATGGTTTCTTTAGTGAATTATGCATAATAAAGTATTGATTTCAAAAGTATCCCAAATTATTTATTAAGTAAATATTCTGTTAAAGAATTGGAAGGACATCTTAAACTAAATCTAATTAGTATCATTTAAAAAAAATTTCTTGTTTGCTTTGATTGCAAAGAATTAAGCTTAATTTTTTGAATTTTTTTTAGTAAATATTAAAAACATTTTGTGTTTGCAAAAATTGTCTTGTTTATATGTTACAATATTTTATTGGTAGGTTATCTGATATTTCTAGAAATTTAAAGTATTAAAATACCTAACAATTTTTTCAGAATTTAAAATGCCTATTAATTTTTCATAATTGCATTTAAAGATGGAAATGTTGGCTGTTTACATGATAATATAAACTGAAATTTGATTCAATACATTTGAACTCTTTCTTATTGTAATTGCAAAAAGCGAGAAATATTTTGTGGATATACTTTTTTATATTACAACATTTGCAATATGTTTTATTCAAAACAGTTAAATTAACTAAAATACACTATCATGGATCTTGTTTAAATTCTTGAGAAAAATATCAACAGAATATATATATATTAATTCAAAGGTATAAAAAAATGTGAAATTGATGCTATTTAAAAAACCATAATCTCTTATAAAATTTTACAAATCTTAATGTTTACAAAAAATTACCAGATTACACAGACATGATCTTTAAAAGACTGACTTCCTTACTTGGAATTTTAATATGCATTTCCTCTGTGCCTTTTATGTGAAAAACATTTTATGATGCATGTTTGGGTTTCAGATTTGTTTGTCAATGAAAATATTTTACTACCTTCTAAATCATTTCTTAATATTGCGAACATCTCAAGTTTTCCTAATATTTTTCCAATCCTTTTACTAGTTGAAACAATCTGATGTAATTGATGCTGAAACATCAGTTATGTCAGACGTTCAGTTTCACTGTAAAAAACCATATTAAAAATATTGCATTAAATTTGCTTATCATGCATAGAAGTTTTCGGCTTAATATTAACATAATTTGAGAAAAACTACATCTTTTATTTTATAATCGGAATTTTCAATTATTATAAATGTTAATATTGCCTTGTCACATGGTTGAGTCTGATTATAAGGCAAAACAAAGCTCTCTGCTTCTAATTGACATTTGAAGATTTGATTCAGTATTTTAAATAACATGCAGCTAATATCTGCTTGTATGTTATTAAAAATGCCATGTTTATTACGCACATGGATAGATTTCTAATTCTCCATATTAAATACAAAATGCTTAATCAGACTTTAAAATAGTACTTGGGTTTATTTCTCCTGTTAAAAACTAAAATAAGCTGCTCATTATTAATATATCCTTATTATTTTTGTGGAAGCAAATTTTTGAAAAACATTATTTTTATATAAAACATGCTACTATAAGCTCTCCAGTTAAAATAATTTGCAGTTAAAATTGAATAAAAATCCAATGTTCAGTCGAATTTTATAGAATTAAGTAGCAAGAGTAATTTTTAAGTTTTTGACCTAAGTACAAAAATTGCTTTCAATATAATAGGTGTGAACTTTCATTAAATAAACCTAATGGAATGTATCTTCATTAAATAAAGTACACTGAAACATTAGTTTTTTGTCAAATTATCCAATATGAATATTATGGAAAATGTTAACAAAAATGGGATGGAATTTAATTTGGTAATATCTTTATAACTGATTATTAACGAGATTCAAAAATTAACTACTTAAGAATGCAATGCCATGTCTGTGCCATTTTTAGTTATTCTTATAGTAAGTGTGTGGAATATTAACCTTAATTTTCCAAATAAAGGCAGACTTATTAAGATTTTTAAAATAATGAGTGTATTAAAGAAGTAAATTAAATTTTTAAGATAGTTTTCTTGATATGGATTTCTTTGCTTTTAAATTATTGTACTTCTGACATAGCATAAGTAACTTATACTGATAATTGCTATAGGTTATATGTGAAGAATTTTAATAGTGCATTATTAAACAGCATTTGTGTTTTATATATTTCGATAAGCTAGAATGAAAAATTTCATGTGAGATATTTATAATAAATCGAGAATTCGTTTATAATGGATTGGCAAAATCATAGGGTCATCTGAATTCACATTCAATTATAGAAATTTTATCCAGATTTTAATCTGAATAGAATTTCTATTCTCATTATAATTTTTTTTAAATATCACATTAATATCATTGAGAACTATAATTATAATATAAATTTGTATTTTATTTATTAAAAATTAATAATTTCAAAGGTACTATGATATTCTAAAAAATCGATTCACATACACCTTATTCTCAATCTTGTTAGGCAGAATCTTAATATTTTCAGAGTTAAATTGGTTAAATAACAGTCAAAACCTTCTAAAGAAATATTAGCATAACTTTTTATATAATGAAACAAATTTCTTCTAAATATAAAGTAATTGTGCATTTTTTTAAAAAGAAATGATAGGTAAGTATGTAATTTTTTTTTTCAACTTAAAAATTAATACTTTGGATGTGCAATTTGTTTAAATTTCAATTCTGATAGTAAGTATTAAATGTTAAGTCACAAGTTTGTGATCAGCTATTATTTATTTAAATTGTTCAAGTGGATATATTTGTTCTTTTTCTCATTTTAAGCCGATCTGGCATCCATATGGTAGCACTCTGACCTTCGATTCTAAAGGAAGGTGTTCAATCTTGATCATGAATGTTGAAGTGATTCTAATTAGACGTCTTGTACAAAGAATGACATGAGCTGTGAACTAATCTTTAATTTTGTACGTTTTAACATTAGCAAATATGTAAAAAAATCGTATTCAATTTTTTGTATTACTTATATAAAGTTTTAAGTCTGGTGATGTATGTGGTATCTGTCAGTGGTTATATTTTCCAAACTATTATCTTTCAGTTATTTTTTTGTAGTTTGGAAGTTTGGTCAAGTTCTGTAAAATTTGCCTGTTGATCATAATTAAAAATCTTGCATAGTTTTTATAAATTACATTTTTTGAAAATAGAAATGAATATAAATTATATCAAAACTATTTCTCTTACCAGTTGCCTGGGTTTTGCTAGATCCTTATTAGATTTCTTTATTACAATTAAGTGTTTGGTAATGAGTAAAGGTGATGATCATTAATTGCAAAGTTTTCCTTTTACTCTGTTCTAAATTGTCTGTAATTTTTGGCCTGAAAATTTCTGTTAGTTATAATAAAATGCACGGTTTAGATTTGTTATATTAGTATTCTTGTTTTGTTGATATGTGGTTATTGGTTATTCTTTGTTTACAAGAAAGATATGCGAAAATCCCTTACAATTGTGTTATTGTATTCTGGTATTTTCAAATTTTAGTTCTCAAAACATTCGTAATATATTGATTGATAACTCTCATTATTGTATAGATGTCGGTAAATATTTATTGTTTTCTTGCATAGTGAAACGTGCAATTTTTGACAAGTGTTATTATAATTATGCATTTATTGTAATGATGTTGTGTTCCTTGAAAAATGCGATTTTACGTTCCTTGGTATCGCTTAAATTTTAAGGAAAATTTCATAGTTCAAAACTGTTAAACTTTTTAAATAAGCAAATTTATTGCTAGAGAAATCTATTGAAAAATCATTAACAATAGTGTATCATCGCTTAACCGTTTAAGTGCGGCAAAGCGCTATCGCTCCTCGCTTGTTATGTTATGGTTATATATAAGAAAACTCTTCAGCACTCAAATTGTTAAAAAATAAAAATTATCCTATCTTATACAGTCTAAAGGTTATCTACGAGAAAAAAGTGTTCCATATGTGCAGAATAATGATCTATTTAAATGTTGAATATAATTAGGACATCAATATTTTTCAAATTCGTGAATTTTTTTTTGCATCCGCTGTTCTTGTTACATATGAAAATGATTGTGATATTGATATTCGTTTAAAGCTAGCAGTGATAGTTGTTTCCAGTTATGAGCTATGCTATTTATACCTATAAAGTTTTAATAAAGATAGGACTTGTATATCAATATAAAACAAGGCTGTATTTCATAAATTAAAAATATATTTTAGTGTAGGAAAAAGAAAATTTGATAACTGAGATGTATTCATTCAAGTTCTTATATGCGAAAGTGAATGCTGTGAATTCACGAATGATTTAACTAATTTGGTGTTTTTATCAATTTGTTTGAATCTTCAAATTCTTAATATATTACCATCTAATTTGGTTCAGTACAATTAAATAGATTCCTCATTATGTAAAAGTATTTGATAGTTTTGGGTTTTTTGTGGATATATTGAAAATACTTTCTATCACAAGAAAAAGTCTAACCATCACAAAGTTCTTTTGCCGAACTTGCAGCATAATGGTCAACATTTGTTGTACGAATCTCGCCTCAAGTCACGAATGTTTCAAAAGGATCTGAATCCATTTTAAACTTGAGTCTAATTAGCTCTCTTATTTTGCTTATTCATTGGTAATTGGTTTCAAGAGATATTTTCAGCGAAAAAAATAGTTCAAAAGAATCAATTTGATGTTTGAACGTATGGATTCGAAGATGTTAAATTTGCTAGTTTAGTTCGACTATCATAAAACTGAAGGGTAGAGCATTCCAGTCACTGTGATCTTTATGTATATTTGTATAATTTTTTCCAAAATTATTAAAAATCTGAATCTAGTTGAATATTCTAAAATAGTGTTAATATTTTTTATTCCCAAGATCAGTTTATCAGCGAACACCGCAGCACTGTTTGAATAATATCGTGTTTTGGAACTTACCAGTCTGAAAATTCTAAGATTATAAATTCCTAAAACCCGCGATCGCTGATCTTTTCAATTTATATATATATATATATATATATGATAATTCATTGCGAATAGTGTTATTGGAACTGTAAGTGTTTAATAGTTGATCGATGAATGTGAAAGAGAAGCATTCAAATTTTTTGATGGCTGTTAATGTAGTTCTTTTGGTATTACATTTTTCAAATATATGTAACAAGATTTTGTCCATGAATATAAACATTGTTGCCACATACCTTGACGTAGATGGGTGGAGTTATAGCTATAATTTCTGAAATCTACTTACATGTTAGAGAGCTTTTTAAGATAGGAATGATTTCCAAAAATTAACTTGTTTTTAAGTAATTTTGAAGTGTCAAATTTAAAAATTTTGCGTTTATATGGTAGTTTTTCGTCTGAAAATTTTATTTTTAAAGCACCGACTTCGAATTATCGAAATAATCGGTATTTCGGTTCCCGTAACGAGCTATAAATTAAAAATTCCATTCAGCAGCCTGTTGACAAGTACAGCTTGAAATCACTAATTCGTCAGTAGTGAACAAGTGATTTTCTCACGGTGTGAATATGAGAGTTTTGCGTCACGAATCGATCAGTTAAAAAAAATTTTGAGAAGTCTGGTTAGACTTGGATAAATAGATTTTATTGATGAGAGTAGATTTTTGTTGTAAGAATTATTCGTTAAGGAAAATAGTATGCATGTAAAAATTCCAAGTTAATATATACAAATGATTCAGTTGCCTTCCGATGGTTTCGATTTGTGTGGAAGTTGTGCAATTAAAATTTACATTTTTCCCTGTTAAGAACTTGTTTTTGCCTGAATGTTAAATAGTTTTATCCTTTACAAACATTAAAATGATGGTTAATAGAGTGCCTCCAAATAAAATAGTATTTAATTTAAAACTGAGCGACGGTAAAAATAGTGTTCTAGTTATTAAATGTAATAAAAATGAGCGATGTGACAAATACATTTCACGAATTAAGAGCTAAAAATACCAGATTTTTTTTAACATTACGATTATCAACGAGTTTAAAGATTCTATTTTCCGAGCGTAAAATGCAGGTCTTGGTGAGCTTCGTTAAGTTTTGATAGGTTGCTTTTTAAGATGTTGTCCTGTGGTCATTATTTGCTTGATATGAGCCGGGGCACATTTTATAAAACTGTGTGTTCGTTTCTATGTGTATGTGCTTTCTTACTTAACATCACATATATAACAGGTGAATTTTAATTTTATTTCCTGATAAGAAATAGTTGCGAAGTCGATCAGTGGAAGGCGGCCATGATTTTAAAATCTCTTTTTTTTTTTTAAAGTTAATATAAGAAAATAAATTACATATATGTACATACTTTCAATA
>JAPDSC010140159.1:0-11617 GCA_026290005.1 Latrodectus geometricus
ATTACAAACTCATTCTTTTAAGTCGCATACCAATCATTTATCAAAATGTAATAAATTTCAATCAATTAATCAAAATCTGCTGCATTCAGCCTCATGGCAGAAGGTTGCTTATATATATGCACATGCTATGCGTGATTGGGACAACCATCGTATCTTTCCAATCCAGAAGGACTTTACATGGATTGTAAACAAGATTCTAGAGTTGCAAGCTAGAAAAAGTGAGAAACTCCCCATAGCAACCCCTTTGACAGATGTGTATGCAAAAGCCAGAAACATAAGATTCAGCTTCCGTTGTGTACTGTTGGGTGGAATCGAACCTGAAACATACCACTCTAAAAATCATGGTCTTATTACTAAGCTACGGTTATATCTTCAGTCAAAGATAATACTTTTAGGATGACAAGGCTTCATCATGCCATGATGCTAAGACCATGATCTTCAGAATGAAAGTTCCCGGGTTCCATACCAGCCAGTGTTGTTGTTGGATAACCATACTTCCTTGTACCTTAGTCGGGTTCTACCTTTTAATGAAAGTGGCCGAGTCTTTGTATTTAGATGCAGGAATCAAGCAGAAGACCCGCTAAATACTTGACCTGTCATTCGTAGGAGGTATCATTTCACTTGGAGAACATTGCGATCATGAAATATTTAGCGTACCGTTACCACCTTTAATGAACACAATGAATCGTCGGTTAATCCGGGTTCAAACTCACTACCTTCCGATTGTGAGAACGACGCCCTAGCCAACCACGCAGACCACCGCAGCCAAATGCCAGCCAGTGCGAAAGAATAGATGAAAATAAAGAGTACCCTCTCCATAATAATAAATTAATTTAGATGTATGCTGTGTGTGTGGTGTTTTTATTTTTGCCTACCCTTCTTCCGAAGGGAATACTTCCTGGCTTTTTCCTCTGCTAGATGAGAATGCACCACACTATTTATCAAAAATGTTTCAGGAAAGCAAGTTCTATATATGATCGTATGATCCAGCTTATTATAAGCATAAATGTTTTTTGCATTTTTGATTATGTAAAGTTATTGTTACAAATTTTATATACAACTCATATTAAAAAAAAAGTTTTCCTTTTTTCTAAAATTCATATAATAATTTTATTATATAAATTAACATTTTTTTTTTACATTTTTAAAACATTTTCCTGAGATAAAGTTTAGATGTAATAATTATTCAAATTTCAGAGTGTCGAACTGTTCAGCTACATAGGAGGGTACATGGGGATGTGGCTGGGGATCTCATTGGTGGCCCTCTTTGACTTTGTGGAAACCATCTTCTATCTCCTGAGCTACCCTCTGATGTCATGGCGCCACTCTCGGAAGATATCCACCCACCCCATCCGGAAGGACTTCTTCTACGATTTGTGACATTGTAGAAATGTTTCTCACCATCAGCCCTCAAGCTCTGCAATCTATGAAAAGTTCTGCTGGTGCCAGTCTTTAAATGCATTAATTTAGTTCTAATACTTCCGCTAGAGGGAGTGATAATCGAATTCTGGAATCCCACATAAAGACAAGTCTTAAGATAGAGAATTACTTAAGGACAAAATTTCACAGCTTGTTATGAATTTAGTTCTAATGCTACCAGTGGAAAAGTTGTTATCGTATATCTCAGTTCCACAAAGACACATTGACCCTCAGTATGCTTATTTGACATGAATTTAGTTCTAATCTTTCCGATAGGTGGAGTTGTAATCAAGTATCTCTGCAACGTATAAAGATAACTAAAAGATTGGGAATTCGATATAAATGTCTTGGTACACAAGTCTGAGAGGACTTCAGTTCTAATCTTACCGCTAGATGAGTTGTTATAGAATCTTTTATTTCTATACAAAGATAAATAGAAGCTTGTTAATTGCATAGAACTACTCAAGTTATCAGCTCTGACATAAATTTAGTTCTAATCTTACCACCAGGCGGAGTCGTTGTTGAATGCCATAAACCCATAAATGCATAAGTTGAAGATTGAATTGCACTGAAATGCCTCAGCGTACAATTATGACAAGAATTTAATTATAGTCTGACACCTATAGTTAGTTGCTATCGAATATTAGAACCTTGTGCGAGGTTTTGAATTGCATGGAGTAGTGCTTTCACCAAAATAATTATTCTCTTCGATAAATATACGGAGAAATGTTTAATTGTAATTTTTTCCGTTAGATAGAACTCTGACCTAGTCAAATAATATAATTTTGTACAAAGACAATTATAAATGCTATAAAATGTATGGAAGCATATTGTTTTGGTTTTAACTAAATTCTAAATTTACTGTTGGATCGCATTTTCTATCGAATAGCTGAGTATCATATAAACTCAAATAACAAGATTGTGAATTGAAATCAAGCAAAGTGCAAATTTTGACAAGAAGCTATGGCTAGAAGTAGTTATCAAATCTTATAGACTCGCACAAATACAAGTGACAAGATTATAAATTAGATAGGAAGTCCTAAACTATTTTCTCAGCTAAATATCAGAGAAAATATGTAAAAAAAGTATGTTATATCTGTTCTCTGATAGCTATTTAAAGTATAGTTTAAAAAATAGTTTTATACGTATTTAACCTGGTTTTTTTAACTCATCTTTTATTGTAATTTCTTTGCTTTTTTGATGTAGAAATATTTCATTTAAAATAAATTATCTTACTCAAAAGTTATAGTTTTTCAATCAATATTTTCCTTCAAATTTATTACAAAAGAATTTGAGTAGAAATTTTTTTAAATAATGTTGATATAAAAATATTTACTTATATTGATTTAAAGTATCAACAAATGTCTGTTAGGTAACGGGTTCGATACCTAATTCCATAGAAGATCATTGTGTTAATAGGTATGTTAAACAAAGTAAATAATTTCCTTCTTTAAAGTACAGTGAATGGTACATATAAATATTTTATGAATAGAAAAACAAACTTTACAAGAGACCAACTGTGCAAGTCTTAACTATCGTATTCAGAAGGTTATCGGTTCAATACTCAACCTAGCCGATACTAATCATGTTGAAAGAGTGTATGAACATTAAAAGCTTTGTTGTATCTAATTCCAACTATAATGTGACATAACAAAGAATGTTCTTGCTTGGTGATCGAACCGTATTTCAAAATGGATAGCTGGTTATATGTTTCTTTGGCTGGCAGAAATAGACTAAAAGAAACTTATAGCTGTAATTATAATACAGCTTTTAAAATGCAATTTTCCTTGCATACTTTCAATATTTAAAATTTATATTGAATGGGGCAATAGTCACCTGCTGAGTTAAAACGTGTTTCTCGTGTCTAAAGGTTTGATACCAGATACAGTCGAAGACCATCATCCTGAAATATTTCAAATAGCTGAGCATCACTCCATAAGAAAACAATGGAATCTTTGATGGAAATGTTCAAAGCTGGATGTCGATCTCGTCATTCGGTTCAAAATAACAAGATTTATCTATGATTATGAACTTTATCTTCACAAATAGGTAGCTTGAAACATGCCACCGTAACCCAGACTAACCTATAAATAAAATTTGTGAATCGCAAGCTTTAATTCAAGAATAATTTTTGGGATTTAATCCAACCACAAAATCTCACAGACACAAGTCCATTTCTCAGTATTGTGTCTTTTCTCACTTATTAAAAATAACTGATAACAAAATGCCACTTAGACTTGTTGATCAATATTCTTCTTCTACCACATCCCAAAAAAAGCTTGAAACAATGTTTTTTTTTTTTTTTTTTTTTTTTTTTTTTTTTTTTTTTTTTTTTTTAAACTTTAAACATGACGTCAGCATCTGAGTATAAATTTAAAATCAAAATAAATATTGGTATTATCTCTTGTCGAAAATTTTAACTGTAATCGTGATTTTTGAGCCAAAACACCCATCCAATTGATATAATAAAATGTGTTTTCCAAATACGCAAAACACGGTGACCCAATCAGCTGATCAAAATTGAATGGGTCGCTCATTCGATCATGTTTACGACGCAAAACAAACCCTTGCACAAAACAAGAAAAGAAGCAGTTTATAGGAAAATGTTGTAGAATTGCCACAAATCCCTTTTACGAATTAAATGACATGATGGTGGTTCACTGTATACTAGTTCTGATCTGGACTTTGTACTGGAGTACAGAAGGTAAAAATTCCCTATTTATAAACTATACAGGGTGACATATTTTGAATATTGTTATGTAAAATATTGTTTATATATTAATTATATTGTTTATTGTTTATTATTATATTGTTTATATGTAAAATATTGTTATGTGAATATAATATAAAATTGACATATTTTGATGTTCAATAATTCATAAAATAATAAAAACATAAGAGCTAGGTATTTAGTTATAGAATAAATCAATATTTTTATGGTGTGAAAATTTCCATGAACAGTTCCTTTTATCATTTAAATAACTCATCTGCTGTAAATATAATTTTTCCACATTATTAACTGGAGACAATTTGCTTTTCCCTATGTCTATTCCATCATCCATGCCGATATATAGACCAGATTGATGAGACATTATTGGCTTTATTTGTATCACGTGATACAAAACTACAGAACTTTTTCCTAAGAGGATTTGGAAATGATGTTCCTTACAGAAAGAAAAGGCCAAACATAGATAATATTAGGTTGGGGAAAAAGTAATCCATTATTTTTTCGGTAGACGTCTGTAGTGATCGATATCTCGTGAGGTATCTATCAAACAATTTCAGATTTATGCTTGTTGGAAAGGTGACATTTGACACTAAAATATCCTCTTGCGGTTTTTTGTTTGATTTATTCAGTTATGAGTACAAGGTTTTAAAAGTGGAAGACAACAAATAGAAAATTCGATACATTTTCGTTTTTCTCTTGTAACGGCCAAAAAGATAGCCGGGTGGCTAAAATTGTGAAAGGTGTTTATCGTCCTATATAAGACTGTAACCAACCAGTTACGTACAATTTTTGTTTCGTCTATTCCGTTCCGGTATTTTTGATGTTAGAGATGCACCTCGCATGTGGATACAGCATCGTCGAAAATATCTATTAAATATCAAAAATGATCGAAGTGAACCGCATGTCAGCAGTAGTAACGCGCAAGACCTAAAAATCTACATGAAAGCTGTTTTAAACCTTTTTACAAAGCGAATCCAAAAGAAGTTACATAAAGTTCACGTAAAAATAATGGATTTGTTTTTCCCCAAACTAATATTAATTTAAAGAACGGCAGCTTTAATAACTGATATATTTATTTTCTTTATGAGACGCAGAACAATAATCACATAACTTTCTAAATCTTTCTAATCATTTTATTAGTTAAAATCTCTGCTTTCATTATAATTTTTTTTAATTATATAACGCCAAGATGAGCTGGATATTTTATCACTACATCGTACTAAATAACATTGCTGACTTTTGTTCGCTTACGTTAGGGAAAAAATAATCCGTTATTTTTCTGTCAATGACTGTAGTGTTCGATATCTCATTCAGCATCGTACATACCATTTCAGAATTATGATCATTAGAAAGAACACATTTCGCACTAACAAAATATTTTGATTTTATTTGCTTTATTCTATTATAAGGTAAAGGAGTGTTAAAAATGGGAGTCAATAAAGAAAAAATGCAGCACATTCACATTTTTCTTTGATAAAAGCGAAAATACAAGTCAGGAAAATACAAAATCGGGAATGGAGTTTGGGATCCCGATACTGTCACAGTCAATGATGTGTTATTTTGATTTCATCGATTCCATTCAGGTATATTGGATGTTAAAGATGCGCCTCGAAGAGGTAGGCCCATCATCGAAAACATCGATAAAGTCCCATAAATATATGAAGTTGATCAACCTGTTAGCAGTCCAGTATCTAAAAATCAGCCACAAAAAATTTTTGAAATCACTTGCACAAAGATAATCAAAAACATGGAAATAAAACCTTAAAGTTCACGTAAAATTAATAATTTCTTTTTCCCCAACTTGATAATTAACATTAGGTGGAACATAATTATTTAACAATGTTAAATAATTTTTTCCCAATGGTGGGCACTTGGGTGATTAACCCTTTTTTAGCCACAACAGGGCCGGAAACTGCTACTCATTTATCGTTACCCGGTGGGCACCTGTGAACCAAGTCACGGAGGTGCGTAGCACTACCCACGTCACACCACCACAAACCCATTTATAGGGCGGGCCACATTCATCCATCATCTGAGGAAAAGACAAGAACATAGAGAAAGTACAACAATGCCCAAACCAGGACTTGAACCCAAGTCCTCCCCATCCGTAGACAGCTACGTTTACTACTAGGCAGTTTGGGTGGTGTGTTAAGTAATTTTAAAGTCTGTAAAAACAGACAGCCGGAGCCATTTAGGAAGCAAGCCAAAAACAGCAAATTACTTCCTGACTTTGAACCACTAAGTTGAACCACTAAAGTTGGAATGATTTGAACCACTAAGGTTGGAATGGGAGTAGATATTCCCCACCCTCTCAGAGAAATACATAAAAATCCATGGAATTCCTAATGTGCTTAGATGCTCTCAGAAAGACGAATCTTCAGTTGCGTCAAATATAGAACCCATTACCTGGTGGTCACGAGACTTTTCTTTTCTAAACAACCACAGCTTTATGGACATAAAATTACTTACAAAAAAAAACGTTTTGGTTACGTTATGACGGACATTTTTTGGAGCTCTATGCTAATTTGCTTGTAGCTCACATTTTTTATACAAATAAACACATGTTATAGAAACCCGTTTATAGAGTAGGCAAACATTCACACTTCATTCATACAAGGAAAGGACAAAGAGAGAAAGAGAAAGTACATCCATGCCCGAATCGGGATTAAAAGCCAGACCTCCCTAACCGCAATCAAACACGTTGAAAAACGCTTGGAACTTACTCATTAACACATTCAATATGGTTACAGTTATTTTTTCGAGGATAATCTCAGTGTTATCGATGTCCTTTCGAGTTTCTAGTTGCAGTATAAAATCTACTTTTGCACGACTAATGTTTTTTAATTAGTGAATTCCGTCTAAACTAAGGTACAACTCAGAAATTTTGAAAATCTCTATTTTCTCTCTTTAGAAACTTTCATAAACATTCTTCTTATTATATGCGACATTTCAAGTACGTCACTTTCTTTTTTATTTCATAAAAGATATTATCAATGTTTAATGACACATTTCTAGCAATCAGCTATTGATGACAACTCTGATATATATATATATATATATATATATATATATATATATATATATATATGTATGTATGTATAAGCAGTATATTATAATTTCATTTTAATGAAAAACAAAAACTTCGTCTAAGAATACAAAATTTTAAAATGTAACGTGCATCTCATTATATTTATAATTCACCAATGTCTAGAATCGAATCTAGGGCCTTTCCCTCGATTCTAAATCTGTCCATGATGATCTCGGATCATAATACTTATTAATTTCTATGAGTTAAAATATAAAAATGCCATCATATGGATTGTCCTGAGATTAACCACCAAATCCCGTAAAAAATGTTACTAAAAACGATATATAATTGCCTCAATTCCTACATCTCTTTTGCAAAATTTCATAAAAACACAGTTTACTATATTATCTTTATTTATTAATTTCAATATTGAATAAAAATATAAAGAATCCATCTGAATACCATGATGCTACGAGCTCCTAAGCATTTGGTAATTTCGTCCACTGGAGTAACGTGACGTACTAAAAATCTGTATTTAAGGGACTCAGTGGACAGAAATATGTAGCCACAAAAGTTTTTTTAAAAAATTAAAAGACAAAAGTTAATTAAAAGACATTAGTAGTATTTCACTGATAAAAAGAGCTGAAATGTAATGGATAGTATTAGTGAGGAACTTGTTTGTTGTTGTTAGTTGGTAGGTTTTAGCACACAATCGCTGAATACTACCTTCTGAATAGTTTTCATAAGGATTTGAATTCATTTACGTATTCCAAGGCAGAAATTCTAGAAAATTTCCATCCACTCACCCTCATTGATATACACTACTGGCCATTAAAATTGCTACACCAAGAAGGCAACATGCTACAGACGTGAAATTTATACGAAAGGAAGAAGGTACTGTGATATGCAAATGATTAGCTTTTCTGCGCATTCAGACAAAACAGGCGCCAGTAGCGACACATAAATTGTGTTTAAATGAGTAAATTGTTCAGCCGGTTCCTCATACACAAATTGCATTTGAACGTTGTTGCCTGGTGAAAAGTTGTTGTGATGCCTCATGTAAGAAGGAGAAATGCGTACCAGCACGTTTTTGACTTTGATAAAGGTCGAATTGTAGCGTTCCGGGATTGTGGTTTATCTTATCGCAGTATTGCTCCTCACGTCGGTCGAGATCCAATGACTGTTAGCAGAATATGGAATCGATGGGTTCAGGACGGTAATACGGAATGGCATGCGGGATCTCAACGGCCACCTATCACTAGCAGCCGAGAAGATTATCCGCATGGCCGTAATGGATCGAGCAACCACGTCACGAGCCGTGAGTCAAGAAACGGGTGTCGTTTGGAAGACAACAAGTGTCTGCACGAACAGCTCGACTACGTTTGCAGCAGCATGGACTTGGCTCCGGCTTCCCTTGACGCTGCGTCATAGACAACAGCGCCTTCAATGGTGTGATCAACGATGAACCTGGGCGCACGAATGGCGAGACGTCATCTTTTCAGATGAATCCATGTTCTGTGTACAGCATCATGATGGTCGCACCCGTGTTTGGCGGCATCGTGGTGAACGCACACTGGCAGCGTGCACTCGTCATCGTCGTACTGGCCCATCACCTGACGTGATGGTATGGGGTGCCATTGGATACACGTCTCGTTCACCTATTGTTCGCATTGACGGTGCTTTGAACAGTGCACGTTACATTTCTGGTGTGTTACGACCCGTGGCTTTACCCTTTATTCGAGCCTTGCGAAACCCTACGTTTCAGCAGGATAATGCCCGACAGCATGTTGCCGGTATTGTACGGACCTTCCTTGATACGGAACATGTTCGGCTGTTTCCCTGGCCAGCACGTTCTCCAGATCTTTCACCAATAGAAAACGTCTCGTCAATGATTGGCGAGCGACTCGCTCGTCACCAAACGCCAGTCACTACGGTTGATGAACTGCGGCATCGTGTTGAAGCTGCATGGGCATCTGTACCTGTACATGCAATCCAATCTCTGTTTGACTCAATGCCAGGCGTATAACTGCTGTTATTACTGCCAGAGGTGGTTGTTCTGGGTACTGATTTCTCAGAATCTATTCAGCCAAATTTTTTGAAAATTTAATCACTTGTTATTTCTAGTATAATATATTTGTCCAATAAATATCATTTTGTTATGTGCATTTCTTCCTGGTGTAGCAATTTTAATGGCTAGTAGTGTACATGAAAGCGAAATCATTAATATATATCTCATATTATTCAATATCAACGAGAATCAAACTTAGAACCACCCTGTATTTACACACCTTAGCATTTACAATTTATCAAATAAAAATTTTGTTTGTGGTCTTATCTTCCTATAAAATGGAGACAAACTAACTTTCTTAAACTTAATAACAAATTTATTAACAAGGTATAAAAAATAACCTACAAAATAATGAGAGAGCAGGTTTTGTTCCTAAAATACTTATTATTATTTGATCTTGACAGAGGATAAAACTCAAATTCACCAATTCATGTCAATATTAATTACGTTATACGTTTATATATAAAAAGAATACATTAAATAATAACATAATTACGGATGCGTAAATAACTGGTTTTGAGCAAAGATTTTGCTTCTAAAACACATAAGTAATCAGTTATCTTAATTTAACTTCATAATTAACGAGTTTTACTAATTTTGATGGAACCCTAAGTTTTAATCCAGCAATTCATAGGTTCATACCTAAGCGTACTTATATATGTTAAGGCTCGATATTCACTTTAAGCCTTAGGTGTGGGTGGAATTAGCTCTTGAGTCCAAAGCATGATGTTGTCACAAACATACCAACCAATCAGTTTGTTGCAAGAAAATTTTCTGCAATTGTTTACTCAAACTTTAAGCTCTGTTTTTGAACTGTATACATGTAAGCGATCGGGAAAGCATGTAACTGGTAAGACTGCTATCTCCTTGCTGGAAGATAGCATCCACGTAAGACTGCTACCTAATGGTAAGACTGCTATCTCCTTGATGAATCTGGTCATGGGTTTGATACTAATCATTACTGGAAAATATATTAGTTTGGGGAAAAAGTAATCCATTATTTTTTAGGTAGACGTCTGTAGTGATCAATATCTCGTGAGGTATCTATCAAAACATTTCAGATTTATGCTCGTTGGAAAGGTGACATTGGACACTAAAATATCCTCTTGCGGTTTTTGTTTGATTCATCCAGTTACGAGTACAAGGTTTTAAAAATGGAAGACAACAAACAGAAAATTCGATACATTTTCGTTTTTCTCTTGTAATGGCGAAAAAGATAGCCGGGTGGCTAAAATTGTGAAAGGTGTTTATCGTCCTGTATAAGATTGTAACAACCAGTTACGTACAATTTTTGTTTCGTCCATTCCGTTCGGGTATTTTTGATGTTAGAGATGCACCTCGCATGTGGATACAGAATCGTCGAAAATGTCTATAAAATATCAAAAATGATCGAAGTTAACCGCATGTCAGCAGTCGTAACGCGCAAGACCTAAAAATCTATATGAAAGCTGTTTTAAACCTTTTTACAAAGTGAATCCAAAAGAAGTTACATAAAGTTCACGTAAAAATAATGGATTTCTTTTTCCCCAACCTAATATATAGAACATGGAAGTTGGATGTTGCATCTTTGCTATCCTCCTAGTTCATTTGTGGGTGCTTGGAAATTTTCCAGATTTCACCATTTTTACAAATTAATATCATCAGCTTTTATGAATTGCTCTTCTGTAAGGACAATACGTAGAACATGCTTAACAAAACTTAAATTGGAACAACTTCCAGCTATCTGGATGTCCAAAAATGGATTCAATGAATGTAAAATAATGTAACGCATTTAAAGCAATGCACCACTAAGTTATTGTACTTTAAAATGAACATTTTTAATTTTAAAACGTGAACCACATTTTTAATCTTATCTCATCTCTGAAATAAACAAAAAAACTAAAACGTCAATATTTCCATAAAATAACATTTTGATAAGCAAATAGTCATAATTTTGCTTACTGATTTATAGGGCTAATAAATACGTCACGTTTATTATCAGGAAATGATATTTTACTTCGATATTTAATGGTTGTCACGCACTAATTTAATGCATAAGTCATCTTGTTTTGCACAGTTAGAATTTTATGGAAAAAATATTATTAACATAAAAGCATGAATTGAAACGATAAAATTGAAAATAATATGAAACCCAGATAAAATTTGATTTAATATGATTACACAAGCTAGGCGAAATTGGAAAATTGTTTTTGTTGTTCTAAAATTTATGATTAAAACGATATTGCATAAAATATAATAAATTTTAAAGACATAATTGCTTTATATGAGCAGATGTTTGTTAAAATAATATGCTAAAATTAACTCCAAAAACTTCAGAAAAAACTTGTAACTTGTATAATTGTTTGAAAAAATGTAGAATTAAGCTGTAGAATTT
>JAPDSC010140176.1:7241-18762 GCA_026290005.1 Latrodectus geometricus
AATGTATTATGTAAAAAAATTTTGGAAGCATTTTTTATTTACTCAGCACTTATTTTATATCTGTATTTTATTATCAGTTTGCATTTATTATTTTTCTTAACTTATTATATTAAAAACTTATTAATTAGGTTCTTAAAATTATCATATATATATACACCTTTTTAAAAATTTTATTATCTACTTACCTTGCACTTATCTTATATTTATTATCAGTTATCAAATGTTTATTAGTAGCCTAAAATACTTTTGACATTTCTAGATTGGCCGTTGCTGCAGAAGGTGAGAGTAAAAAGTTAACGTTTAAAATAAAGACTGGTACTGATGCCACATTTCTTTGGAAGCAAACAATTAGAATAATTTGTATAAAGGTATCAAAAAAATTTATATACTTAATTTATTGAAATATTCAATTTTGAATTTTATTTTGGAGAATTTTTGAGTTTGATAGCAAAATTCTATGTTATTTCCAAATAGCTTTGAAAATCTGTATGTTAAAATGTGTTAAATTATACATTCTGAACTTAAAATTCATCTCTTGTGTGTAGTTTTTATTATATTTTAGAGTAATTTCTATTTGATAAATTCAAAAGAACCCTATATGATTTTGATACTGGATAATAAGCAGCCAAAAGATAATTTTTTTTATTAAAGCTCAATTAATTATAAAATATTTTAATATCCCTCTCATTATTTACTTCACATAGAACATTTTAGATTATAAGCTGTATTCAGGTATTGCTAGTAGATAACCTGAAAAACTCCCAAGCACTCACCTCAACCAATGTACATGCAGAAATCCTATTAGCTGAATTAGCTAAGTGGTTGATTTTGTGGCCTTGAGCTCTAAATTCATAATTCAATTCCCATCTCAAACTTGGGTGTTTGTATGGGTTCAGAATCTACTTTAAGTTATAGCTCTAAATCAAATTAGCTATGATGTGTAGAATGTGACAATAGAGTCCACCAAACCATGCATTTAATAACTTTTTTTAAAATAATAATTAATTCAATGAATTTATCCCCAAAACCTTGTTTAACATTCAAAAAACATTTTTAGAATTCTGCTGTTTTATTAATCATATTATTGCTTTCTCATTTGCAATGAAGTTTAAATTTCTATTTGACTTATTTATGCAAGGAAATTTATTTACATTATTGATACTTTTGTATTTTCCATCAATCATTTTCGCATAAAAAAATATCTTTTTAAATGTTACTGCTTAACAGCAAAAATTTAACCTAGTTTTCTGTAAGCCATATTAATACTTACTAAGCATTTTTTATTTTATTTTGTAAAGAAGTATGCAGTAATCACATAGCTTATTCTTCATTTTATATATATATTTTTATTTTTAGCATACTTACATTTTAAATTTATGATTATATTTTTTATAACCATGTTGATACGAAAATTGAAAAAGAAAATTAAAATAAAGTTTCAGTAGAAAGGCCTATATGTAAAAACAAACAACTTGTTTATATTCATTGAAATAAACAAGATTAAATTTTCATATCAATTCAATTACATGTAACATAATCACAAACTTAAAACTTGTAATTATTAAAAATGAAACATATGATGTTAACTTATGAAATAGCTCAGATGTATGATATGATCCCTAAATGTCCATACTAAGCAACATTTTTTTTAACGGGAATGGTTGACAGGATAATTTGTAAATACCATCATATTAGTATTACAAAAAATTATAATCTTTGCAATACTGTTAATTGCAAAAATTCAAATCTGCAATTATTTTTAGGCTTTTAAAATATTACAAATCCACTCATTGCATATACATATAAGGTTAACACACATTAATAAATTTATTATTGAAGGTATTCATCATTGGTTTTTAATTATTAAATATTGCAAGAAAATATAATTTTAGGTTGTATAACCTTTTATTATATTTCCAATTTGTACATTATATATATTAACCAAGTCGGTATTTTTTTTTTTTAAAAAAAACTTTTTGCTAAAGTTAGTATTTTATTTCAAGTTATTATTCAGGAAATGAAGTTTATTCATCATTGTTTTTTAATAATTTAATGCCACAAGAGAAATTATAATTTTAAGCTAGATAACTTTTTGTTTTAGCTGTGCACATTTTGTCATAAGCAATTTCACTGGGAGTTCAAATTGACTTTAATCATGATTTAAATTAATTTCAAATACTGTGATGTAAATTTTGAAATAAAATGTAGAATATGTTTTAAATTAACCAGAAATCATTGTCCTGTTGTAAGCTTCACGCCATTCTATGCAGGCATTCTCAATTCCATCTTGGCGCAGCTTGTCCTTTTTGGACCTTGTGCCACAAAACCCAACCAACCAACTCAATTCCATCTTGAGCAAATAATCAGCAAACAAACGAGATAATATAAGTATAATCTATGCCTTGTACTATATTAAACAGAATACAATTCAATCTATATAATCAAATTTATATGAATTGACTCTGTTCAATGTGAAATTTACAGATAACTGTTTTTTGCTTATCAATACTTCTAGAAGTTATAATGTTAAGTTCATAAATGAAAACAAACTGCTATAGAAGATATTTTTTGCTTTTTTCATGTCATTTAGCTCATTTTAAAAATTTTATTTTAGAGAAAATATTTCCATTTATTGCATAAGAAAATTAAAGATTTATTTATTGTCATTAAAAAAAATTTATTTCCATTGATCAGAAACTTATAATTGGAATAAAGAATATTATGTACTATGTCTTTCAAAATATAAAATTCAAGAAATAAATTTATTTACTTTACAAAATTTTAAAAAATTGTAATGTCTATGTAATGTTTTCAATTTTGGTAAGAAAACAAATTTTGCCGCTCATTTTGTTTCTGTTACAAAAAATTTACCATTTTATTTATCATTTATGTATGTAAGTGTCTATAAATTGTTCAAATCTCGCAACTTTATTTAATACTGAGTTTTTTCACTGAGCATTAAAAACAAAATCTTGTGAAATTAAAAGAACAAAGATTATAGCTATATTGGCTTTTCTGGAAGAGCTTCATTCTGTTTTTCCAGATGAAAATTTCTTTTAAATTTTTTTCTAACTTTATAGATTCAGTTTCAAAAATTAAATAAAAATCAATCGTGTTTACAATCAAAATCTTATTTATTATAATTGTCTCTTCCAAGATAAATACAGTGTTAATATTATGGATTAAAAGCTATGTAATATTTAAGTTAAAGGAATTTTTAATTCAAATAGTGTTAAAGCTTTTTATTTGCTCAAGGAGAGTTAAAATGCAAATTTATAGATTTGTATTAATATTTAAATTGAATGTGTAAATCATATTACAATAAGGGGAAACATTATTTAACATGACATTGTTTTTAAAGAATTCCACTTTTTAATCATATTTTGTGATGTTAAAAATAACATCATAATTTTGTAATGCTAAAAAAATTTTACATCATAAAATTTATTAACAAAAATAATTTATTTAGGAATGGTTAAGAAATATGTAAAGATTAAAAAAATTACTGGTAAGTTAGCCTGAGATCTGTTTTATTAAAAATAGATTTTAGGTCAGATTGCAATTAAACATTGATTGCACCTCTATGCAGCATTTTTGTTGCATAAGCAACTGAAAATATTAGAAATAACTTACTTACACTGTACAAATATATTCATTTTCTGCCAAACAGCTGGGGCATTTTTTTACTAGTTAATTTTTTTAACCTCTTAAATACAAGTTTTAAGAAGGTTAAATTTAGCACTCAATTTAATAACGCTTCTGTTCAAAATGTAACTGCAGAGGACAAACAGTATATTCAACATCTTTATTTTTTTAAGTGTTTTAATTTATAAAATGCATGCTATAATAATCATTTGAAAATTTCAAATGTATTGTCATTTTATGAAAACCAAATGTAATATTTGAAATTTGTGCATGCTAAAGTTTAATTTGTTTTAGAATGCATGTTTTTGTTTGCATTTTCAGCATTTTGAAGCTACTGGCAACACAGAGGTTTACAAAATGCTGAATCTAAAACAGTTCCTGATTAGCTACAAGATGATTCTCTACCATATGAACTATAAGCAAGACACTGGATCCCTCAGAGGTGCTGAAGGACGGAATTCTGAGGACTTTGCGAAGCATTTCTCTGCTTCCATGATCTTGGACAAGTGAGGGAGATTTTCTTAAAACATATTTAACATATTTTTGTGTTCAGTTGTATATTTTAATTATGTTTTATTTGATAACTTCAAGTACCAAAAGTCGCTCATAACTCATTAAAAAAAGAGAATAATTAATTGCAACTTAATTGTGTTTATGTTTTTTGTATCAGTGGCCCTGCTAAGAAAGGTGTCATTCTTAATACCAAATAATTATGGCTTTCATACCTGGTCAAGGCTTTGTGTTCACTGTGGTTGGTGTCTAGGATATATTAAAAAATAAGTTACTGTCACAATGTTGACAAGTTAAATATTATTGTTGTGGAAATAATAAATCTTGTCTAGGTTTTTTTTTTTTCCCCCTCCAATGGGTTGTTAAAAGAAGCCTTAGACTGTTGTATGGTATTCTAACTTGCACTGGGAAATTGTCTTTTAGAAAGATTTCATAGAGAGTAAATTATTCATGTGTCACAAAAGAGGAAACTTGTAAAATCCCATGCACCCACCCTGACAGACATGTATGTGGAAGGTAGAAATACTACATTTGTCTCTTGTTCCACAATGACAACTTGGAATCTTTCTCTCTGAAGAGTAGTGTCCTATAACTTGATTATGGTGAACCTATAATCAAGTGATTAGGGTCTTTTCCTTGCTTGCTACTTTTAAAGTATGAGGATCAACTCATCTTTTGAACAATAGTGCTATGACGGCATAAATTCTACATAAAAACTCTTTATTAAAAACAAGTTTAAATTTAAGTTTTATCTCTCTGCATCAACACATCAAAAAAACAATTTATTATAAAATCAATAATTTATAATAAATTCACTTCAGTTCTCTTTTGAGTTGACTTACAGTTACACCCTGCTTTGAAATATGTAAAGGTTTTAAGTTTAACAAAATTAATATAATAACTAGGTATCTATGCATATAAATTCTCAAGGTAGAAAAAATATGACAATTTTACACTTGGTTATCACAAATTGGAAAAATACAAATATTAGACCTCTCTTATAACTGCTCATTGCTGTTTTTACTTCAACAATTCTCACCTTGCCTTTCTCTTCCAGAAGTAACATTGCTCATTTTGCCAATTTTCATAGTACACAATGGCAACCCATTTTATCTTAATAAGATAACCATACCTGGTATTGTGTTACCACTATCAACCTAGTTATTCGTTGTAAAAAGGCAAGGTAATTATGCGACCACTTCTATTATATAGTTTGGGACAATTTGTTAGTAAATTGCCAGTTTGTCAAACAGTTGTTTGGAGCATCTTGCACATCTGATTAAGACAAGGCATTCAATGGTCTACCAATTAAATGACCATCATCAAAGCTGAATAATCATTCAAATAAGAGGATCTTGTGGTTAAGGAGTGACTATTTAATATAGCCTCTATTTGAATAGTTATTGTAAGAATATCCTCAATGGTATGCTTATGTTCTCCTTCACAACATTGTAAATGGTGTTTAAAACTCTTGACATCTGCTTTGCACAATCCTCCAAAATTAGGAGATTGAGCAGGAATAAAACCTTACAAAATTCTTTGAGAAGATTAATACTACTTTTGGATAAGGCACAGACCCTATTTTTCCAATGCAGCCCTAAAAAATTTCTTTTGCATTATCTGAAACTGATTGTTAGAGTAAACCTAGTCAATTTACAAATCTTTTTAATAAATAATTAATTAATCTTCAACTTACAAATAATTAATGTATCAGCTGTTGCCCAAACAACCACAAAAATTCATACTACATCCTAGAACTTTTTCTCAGATATATATCTAAATATCGCTTTGTCTCTTAGATATCTACAGTATATCCACCAGTTATCCAAAGGGTCACAGCAAATGGATATTCTATGGTTATTTTGGATATTATTGCATCTGATGGTTATCTCTTGGGATATTTTAAATATCATTTGAATGTCTTCTAGATATCTAAAAAATATCTATGGAACATTCTGATATGCATGAGATATCCAAATCGAATCTAATTGGTTATACTTTAGATATCCTTTAATGTTTATTTTTTAATTATAAATACACCAAAATTATCAAAGCTGAAAAGCATTTCAAAGGAAATCTTCATCATCAATTTAAGTATTTTCCCCATAGCTTTAAGAAAGACAATTACTGAAACAATATTTTGAAATATTGCATGTTTATTGTGAAAAAATATTTTTATTGGTTACAAAGACTCATTCATTGCTTTATTGACTAGATAATTAATTTTAAAAACAAATCGAAAATATGTTTTTTTTTTAGTGACTTTTATAATATTAAAAGCCCAAACACAATGGGACTTAATTCTATGAACTATTTAGAATTTATAAATGCATTTACTCTTAACTTTACAAAGAAAAATAAAATCATGTAAAATTTTATTTTTAATCGAACTTTAAAACCTTTAAAGCAATAGAAGTAGAACAAAACATCAAAATTAAATTCTGTATGGATGATTGAGGGACTTTTTTTCAATGAGTTTCCTGTATTTTTGAAAATTTAAACAGTGGAAGTATTTTCTTTAAAAAATAATTTTTTTACTATTGTGTCAGCCTTCAAGAAATATATGGGGTCAACATTTTAGTATTGATTTTTTGTGTTCGCATATTTTTGATTGATTAATTTTGAAATGATGTTTTAGTTTTATAATAGTACATATTGATTGAAAATTTATTTAGTGTAGATAATAAAAATATATATATTTTGTATATCAAACTCAGTTTAAAATACATATATGTATATATTTTACTGAATTTATTTCTAGGTTTCAATTAAATACCACTAAAATTAACTATTAAAAATGTTGGTTTTTAAAACAAAATTTTATCTACAAATTTTTAAAAATATTAAGTAAAAAGCTTTTTAAAATTTGAAGCTTATAAATATTTTATAGATGTATGACAACATTGAAAGAATTCACTGTGAAATTTTTAGATTGTAAATCAATATATTTACTTTTCATATTCAATAATAAAAATAAAGAAAACCTTAAGAACTTTAAAAAAAATAAACAAATTTGAATTATGTGGAATAAATTTTTATTGAAAAATATTATACATTTAAGTCATTCTATGTTTTATTTTCTAATAAAAGAGTTAAATTATATGTTTTCAAATTCTCAATTGAAAAGTTGAAAATAAAATTTAATGCAATTTTTGTGAAAAATAGTTTATAAAAACCAATTTAAAATGCATTTAATATATTTCAACCATGTTATTAATTAATTCATATATGTTGTTGTTGTTATATATATATATATATATATATATATATATATATATATATATATATGGAGAGAGAGCTAATTTATCAATAAGGAACATTGCAATATTTTAAGATCTAATAATGACTGCAAGATTTTCTTAAAAAACGATTCTAGCTCAAAATTATTTCCTTTACTTTTATCCATTATCCAAAAGTAATTAAAGGTATTGCAATAAAATCAATACTACATCTTAGAATATGCACAATTTAATGCAAAAATTAAGTACAAAAGGTTTTTAAGCTTTAAACCTAAAAGGGACAAAAAGCTATATTTTAGTGATAACAATTATGTATTATACAATTAGTATAATTTAAGAGTCTCTAAAGTAAGCAATTGTCAGAAATCAATGTTTATTAAAAAAAAGTTGTTTTTATTTAATCATAATGAAAACATTAAAGTGACTTCTAAGAAGTGCCTTCCATGCAAAATAAGAAATCTATTTCCCTGATGCCTCAGCACTAGTTAAATCAAGAAAGAATAGATAAATTAATAAAACAATAACATAAGTAAAAATTATAAATAATTATATTTTACCATTTATATTTTTAATAAAAAAGTAAATAAGATCATTTTAGGGATCTCTTATTCATTAATTAATGAAGTATTTGTAAATTAAAATGTAATTTACATGCAAAATATATTTCCATCAACTGACATAAGAAAAAAATTGTCTTAACTCCTATTAACAGAGCACTATTAGGCAGTAAATTTAACTGAAAGTCTTTTCAAAAGTACTATTTCAAAATTATTAGTTTTGCCAACCTTAACAATGGTTAAATTATTTTAAAAAAATTTATGCATTTAAATACTGGAATGGCATAAATATCAAAATTAATCTAAATCTTGCAAATGTTACATTAAAGAATTTAAACATAATGTAACTATCTGAAAATATGTCAATTTTTAAGTAAAAAATGAAAACTGAATCCTTGTAGGAAACTAAATATTCATGATGTGTTGTTATTATAATTGAATAAATTATCTTGATTTATAAAAATAATTGTGATTCATTTATTTTTCATGCAATAATTAAAACATATTAAATAGCATTTGATAAAACAGAAATAAGAAAGCTTGTAATTAACTTATGTATTTGTAATAGTGTGCAATTGTTTTTGTTTCAATTCAGTTTAAGGTAACAAGTGTGGAACTTTCTTCTAGGATTACATCTGATGCAAGTGATTCAGAAGATTGCATAATATGCATGGAGAGAAGGCCAGAAGTGACTCTCCCTTGCACTCATGCATACTGCTTATTTTGTATTGAACAATGGTAAGGATATGTTTTACAGAATACTGTTGCTAATCTGAACCATGCTGTTTTTGTATTAATCTGTAAAAAGCTGTGGCAATCTGGCTAATCAATCTCATTGAAAGGTAGTGATTTGAAATCCTGACTTATGATCGGTTATGAAAGAAGGTTGAGGCATGCTAAATAGGTTGTGGTTTCAATGTCTTCCTAGTGAAGTGATATCTATATGGGTGGTTAGTCAAGTATTGGGGGTCTTCAGCTTAGTCCCTGTTTCTAAATATATGAAGAACCCCACCCAGCATCTTCTTCCTTGCCCAACTCTGGGCTATAAGAAAGTATGCAGGTGTACACGCTACTCTATAAATAATCTCAGACCAGTTTTTTTTTTGTGTACTGCTTCTGGGACTACATCCATAATTCTAAATTAAATAAGTTATAATCACTCCAAAACAAGACATTAAAAAGGCAACAGAAGTTCTCTGGTTTTTAAGAGGCTGTAAAATTAGAAAAGAATTGAATATCTCCATACTCTATTGTTTGGACACACTCAGACAATATTTCTGCCGTGTAAGTTCTGCGTGCCATAAAAATCTCTTTGAAACTATCATTTCAATTATAAATTTTCTATTCTATTATGACCATTGCATTATACACCAATAATGCCTCTATTTTACATTAAGAGTATGTTCCAAATATTCTCACTTTCCACAATAAAGCAATTGCTTAATAAAGAAACGTTTTACTTTTAATTAAAAATATCTGCATTGTTAAGAAATTTTGTCCTTGTATTGAAATCAACTAATTAATATTAGTCAGAATAAGCTATAACCCACCTATAGAACAAGAGCTATTCAAAAAGTTAATTGTTGCTTTAGGTGTCTTCAGATTGAGTCTTGTCTGATGTCTTTTTATTGAGAAAACAAAAAGAATTGCAATTTCCAGACAGTTACTACCTCAGTTTTTTAATATAACTATTCCTATAACTAGCAATTATACTTCAGACAAATTATACTTAACAAAGTTTTATATCAATGTAAGTTAATTCAAAGAATAAAATTAGTTTTCTTGATGTGTCATTGATTAAAAAAATTTAGTCTTTATTGAAGTAATAATGCAGAATAAGTCATTTTTATTGAGAAAACAAAAAGATTTATAATTTCTCTTCTAAAATTGCAATTGCACAATTCTTCTTTATTTTAAAAAGAGTGGTAAAGATGTTGTTTCTCCCTGATTTAGAACATTTTATAAATTGAACTTATTTGTTTAAATGAAAATAAAAGAAAATGTATTCTTAATTACACAATCCACTATTTACAATTGAAGAACATTATTGGAATTAACAAAGCTCAATTCTGATGTCCAGCTTTGTTAATTTCATCCTGCAACATGTGTGCAATATATGAATTATTTGAACTTATATTTATTTCTAAAGTAAAATACTCTCTATTGATAATATTTTATATTTGTTGTGTGTTAATTTCAAAAAAATTTTTTTTTTTTTTTTTTTTTTTTTTTTTTTTAATTTATGGTAAAAAAGTTTTTACAAAATTTAGTATTGTGTTTAATTTAAAAAAGGAAAAATTATTAAGTAAAAACATTTTTTTAAAACCAACATATAATATGATTAAATATCTCTAATATGATTAAAGTACTCTAATCTAAATTATGATAAGAAATTTTATAGAACTTATTATTGCATTTAAGTAAAAATATTTTTTTAACAACTGACATATAATATAATTAAATTACTCTAAATATTTTAATGTATGTATATTTAACATTATTATAAAACAGATTTATTTTTATAAAACAGATTTCATAACAATTCTATTTATTTATGTTTAACTATTGTTATTTTTTAATCCCTAAAATGTGATTTTTTTTATTATATCAACTGTAAATTCATTAAAAAGCTTTTATGACAATTTTTCTAATTATTTTATTGCATTTTGCAATTGTTTGTTGACCTTGTTTTAATACTATTATTTCTATATAAGCCAATTTAAATTATTGAAGCATTTTATACTTGAATTTTCCAAACATGATTAGGAATTCTTTTAAATTAGTTCTTCTATAAAATAATGAATTATTAAGAAATGAATTTCTTAGTTATGAATTATAAAAATATTATTATTATGTTAACATATTAATAATTTTCGTTCTTTTTATTGATTTTTACAGTTTGTTACCCAGGAATATAAACTGTAGAATAAACAACATTTTAAGTTTTATAAATTAAAACTGTTATTCATTCATATATTTTATTCATTGTCAATAATCCTTTTTATTACATTCATGTTTGTTAAATGTAAAACTAAACATTCTAAAAATTATTAAATTTTTCTGAGTAATTTTATAGGAGAAATCTGATAATTTTATTTTGTACTAGATATCTTAGATTAATTATTTATTGTGATTGCTTTGTTAGTGCATTAGTAATTATTCTATGGCATAATATGTTGAATATTTGCTTATAGTATTGTAAAAATTTTGATGATTTACAATACAATATTTTTGATGATTTTAAAATTTATGGATTTTATTAAAATAATTAAATAAACTCAATTTTCTACTTTGATCCTATAATATATTTTCTGGTTTTTGATGAAATCTCATGCAACATCATGATGAGCTTCACTTATTTAATATTCATTTTGAGTTTTTTTGTTGTATGTCATCTGTTCCCACCTTAGGCATAAGGTAATTGTAGTAGTTCAAATTCCACTTTAAACTGTTAGTCTTGACTTTATGTACAAAATATGATCACATTGAGCAACAAGCAAGTTATCCGTTCTCATGGAAACTGTTTTTTTTTTTTTTTTTTTTTTTTTTTTTTTTTTTTTTTTTTTTTTT
>JAPDSC010140184.1:0-14050 GCA_026290005.1 Latrodectus geometricus
ATTTGTAGTAAAGATTAATGCTGACACAAAGTAATTCCATATAAGAAATATTAGATTAATACAATGCTTACTTATTCAAAATTCTTCAATAATTGTCTCTTTCATTTCAAAAAGAAAAATAACAAAAACATTTTACACAAATTAGATAAGAATTAAGTGGTGCCTATAAAATTTATTTATGTCACATTATTTTTTTGGGACTTAAGAGTTTATATATATTTTTTCAATCTTAGGAATAAATTAATATGATATCATCCAAATTTGTAATCACTTTCAATAATTTTTTAATTATTATTTCATTTTTGAAAACAAAATTTTAATTTATAAAATTTTTATTGATGTCACAGAAGTTAGAGAAATATTTGAATGACCTGTACAACTAACAATAAATCGTGTTATCATTGAAAAATAAAGGAACAATAATGGCTATTTAAATAAATAATTAGTTTGTTTACTCAAAAAGAATTCATTTCATTTTGAAACAAGAGATAGATTGGTTATACTTTTCTGACAGAGTTAAAAAATCTTGAAACACAACAAGTAACTTTTCAAGATAAAACTCATGATGAATTGTTTCTCATTTGTGTGTTTACTTTAACTTCATAAAGTCATTTGAACTCTATGTTTACCATAATATCATAAAGTCATTGCAGTCAAAAAGCCATTTGAACTCTTTGTTTACATCATTTTTTTATTTCTTTATAATGATTTTAAACGTGTTTCCTGGAGCGTGTATATAATTGAATAAATACAAAAGACTTCAAAGAAAAAATGGCTTAATTAGTATTTCTGATATTTCATAAGCAATATTTATTAACAAATTAATACATATAAAAGATAAAAAGTATTTCATAAATATTTGAATGTCTATTCAAATTATAGAAATTAAGTAAAATTTTTAAGCTATTGTTATGTAGGTAAATGAAAACTGAGTTCTCTTTTGAAAAAAAGAAAATACAGTCCAAAAACATAATAAAGATAATGTCCATAATGATTGAATAATTTAAGCTTCATAACCACATTTGTCACCCGGATAACAATGGCAATAGTTATTCTATTGATAACAATTATTTTAAGCAAAAATTGCTTCAAACTTAGTCCATTATATTTTTATCAAATTAATAATATTTAAATATTTAAATTTCCTCAAAATATTCAGTATTTAAAAAAATTGTCATTCAAGTGAAAATAAAAGGTAAGCAGAATTTACTGGGTTGTTCGGAAAGTTATTTTATTTTATATGAAAATGAGAAATGTATAGCAAATAAATATTTTATTGAATTGTATACAACCATTTCTTTACTTTTACTATATTATTTCTGATCGTAGCTTGATATCTTACTCTCATTAAATGGTTGATTTTCACTGGTAAATAAATGGATTCATGTAGGAAAGGCGAAATAACTTTCCGAACAACAATAATATTGAAACTCATTTTATTCACATATTGTATGAATTTAAAAAAAAAAAAAAAAAAAAAAAAAAAAAAAAAACCCTTTAATGTGTTAATCAAATTTTTAATGCAACATTTTAGTCACAGAAGTTAATTAATAAAAACCTCAGTCTTTAATTATAAAACAATAATCATTTAATTATAAAATGATTATAAATTTACATGTTTTTGGAAATATTTCAAATATTTTGATTAAATGTATGTAAATTCATTTCCTTGTTTGATTTTCCATACAATAATTTGATTATTTGGAGATTTTACATTTCTTTTTTAAATAACTGCTTCTTCATAAAGTTAAAATTATTAAATATATTTTTGCTGTATGTTTTGTAAAGTGTATTTCTTAATAGGTAATGAGCCCAATTTAGAAATTGCATTAAAGTGAATTGGCAATTAAATGTTGCATCGAATATTAATTTGTATCAAATATTGATAGCAGAAAAACAATGTCCATTTCATACTACCTAATTGAAGGTGAAATCAAATTTCAGATTTTCTACTGTGTAGATCACAGTATGAAACCAGTTATTTAATTATACTTTTATTACACTTTCTGAAATACTTGCAATTTTTTACACTACTTTTGGCATTAAAATTGCTTATCTCTGTTTATATATAATATTTTAATGAAAAACACAAGATTTTTGATTGATAATAATTCATGGTAATGATATTTCTCTTTGGAGATATTAAAAAACACGAAGAAATAATTTTGATGTATTATCTGTCTGGCTAGGGCGATATTTTCTTTAGCCAAATTGATAAGTAAAACACAATGCAGACTACTACATAAAAATTACTACACAGTTTAAATTAAAATTTGGCATTAACTATTAAAATCGATTAACAAATATTGAAATTTGCATCTTTTTGACTTATATATAAAAATATATAGAATTTTTTTTTATTTATTTTATGGATTAATGCTTTGAAAGTGCTATGAATATAATTTTGAGTTACATATTTGCTAATATGAATTTTGTGAGGCATGACTGTGTTGAGAATATCGAAAATGTTACTGAAAAGCATCTAATTCATACCAAAAATAATACTTAATAAATGAAATATTGATTGTGAAATATACTGTGAAATTTATGTTTCATGATAAAAACTTGTTTTCATAAAAAATTTAGCTCATTTGTAACTAAAAAAATTTAATCCCATAGATAAAAAAGATCTAAGACATCTGACCTTTTGAACTTCTACATATAGTAACTAAATAAATCTAACTATAATAACTGTATAAAATATTTATCAAATGCAAGTAGCTTAAAAAATTCTATTTCTGTTGTAAGTCCTATGAGCACATAATATTTATCAAAATAATAACTGAAAAACTGTTTAATACTACCATTTTTATTCTCATATAATAAATAGAATGATTATATTGATAAGATCCATATTAATAAAATACACCACTTATTTTATTATATTTACACTGATAATTTAATATTTAATAAATTAAACATATATTTGTAATTTTTTATCGCTAATCGAAGAGTTTCAAATTGAAAATATAGCTTAGAAAATAAAGCCTATGTACAAAAATCATGTAAACTACTCAAAAAATTTCTCTCGTTATGTATACTGTTTCATAATCCAGAAATTAAGAGCTTTTATTGAATAAGGTGTATCTAACAAACACTATATAAATTTTAGAATACATTAATTTATATCTCTCAAAGCGTTCAGATAAGAAATTATATCCTTAATTTAGGTATGACTAATAATTATTAGAACGTCATTTATAAAAATACAATAGAAAAATAAAAATAAATTGGGATTTTAAATGTCTCTTTTTGTATATTCTAATCCTTATAAAATTAATTTCAAGCTTTTATGAATAAAAACAAAATAATATTAGTTTTATTTCAATTGCCTTCTCGCCAGATTGTATTGTAATTAACGACTTTCTATCATAAATTCATTTCCAGACATTTGAAGAGATATTTGCAGAGCATGGTATTTAATACCTAATTATTGCAGAATGCTATATTTAATTTATAGAAATTTCAATACATCTCAGAAATAGACACGTATTACAAACGAAAATAAATTCCCAACAGCCTTTGAGAAATAAATCAATATTTGACTTTCGTGATTTCATTTCTAACTATACACTAACATATAAATCATTCAATACATTTATTACATAAAATGCCTGAAGTATTGAAAATAAGCGAATTTAATATAGAATAGGATCTGAAAATATGCTTTGATGCATTCATTGCTTTAACATGGAAATAAAGAAGCTTCCGTGGATGCAATAATGTAAATGTTAGTTTCACTTAGATACTTTTGAGAAAAGCAAAAAATAAATAGAAAAGAGATTTAATATGAAATATTATTTGAAGAAATGTAATACCCAATATTGCATTAAATTTCTAATCATATGCTACATTCAACGAATACCTTAAGACGAATCTCATTTTAAATGTACGGGAATGTTCTTTAATAAATGTTTTGTTTGATGCATTGATTTATTTCTAAGATTATTTGATGAAAACTAAATAGAAAACTATACTGGTATGACGATGAACATATATGATAAATGATTTGGACACAAAATCAAAGAGTATTTACCATTTCAATACAGTTCAGAAAAAACATTTAATCAAGAGCTATAAATTCTGAAAGAAATTTAAAATTAAAATAAAACTACATGTGAATTAAGAAATTTTTCATCAGTTGTAACATCACAAAACTTAGTTTTATAATAATCATTGAAATAAGTTTTATTTTATAAAAAATAAAAATCATTTAATGTTTCCTTTTCTGTACTATAGAAGATCCCTAATGCGTAGTTATATTATTTACACAAACAAACATGTAACCATGGCAACCAAAATCCAGGCAAGCATGCAAATTATAGGACATTTATGTCATGAGATAAATATGACTGATAAATAGAATATTATCGATATGAACTCTTATTAGTAATTCAACCAACATATAATTACGAGCGGTCTGTAACAGCATCCCATAAGCGCGATATAAAGGAGACAGAAAAATTGCCGATTTTAAATACGAAATTTGTTTACATAAGCTGTTTGACTCTGCATCTTAGAAAATCAAGCTTTTCAAAAACCTTTTAGAGTTTGACAAAGGAAACATAATAAACCACAAGATTTGCTCAGATTATATATTTGTTGATTGTTTTAAAAAAGATTTGCGTAAATCAATTATTTTAGACGAAAAGAAGCAACTGTAATGAGGATGTGTAACCACAGGATGTAAGCTGGAAATGTTGACCCACAGTACCAAAATCAATCTTCTCGTAACATTAATGCATGTGGTGGCATTCCAACTGTGCCCACTGTAGTGATAGATCAATCAACAATATCACGAAGAATATCAAAACAGATTCAGCATACAATGGATCATTTGATGTCAGCTCGCATCATTAAGCAGAAAAGAATGATTGCAAGACCTCTATTACTTTGTTACCATTGACACAAAACTATAGGTGCTTAGGCAAACTTTGGTGATATAAACATCAACGGTAGATAATAAAAATGGAACGATGTCGTTTTTACTATGAAATTTTGCTTCTGTCTTCAACACTCTGATGATCAAATTTGAATCTTGACAAATCCTGGAGAGAGACTATTTAACTGCTGCGTTATGGTTTGTTAAATATTTCTACATTTTACCCGAAACCGGTACCATAAATTGGAATGGATTAGTGCGCAAACATACTTTCCTGTACCTAGATCAGAATTGGTCTCTACCAGTTAGGCATAAGCAACTGAGTGGGATTCTTCGTAATTTTTATGCAATGACTAAGTAAAAAAACAAGAATTTAACCTCAGAAGCATTATTTCAAAAATATTGCAACCAAGATCTATTTGCTTCAGCAGCTCATAATGATTACCCCGGTTCTTCGGTTAATACCGAATTTGAGTTCACTTGCTTCCGTTAATGATAACGATGGTCTAAGTAACTTGGCCCTCGGGACCTTGATTTGCAATGGTAATGGATTTCAATTCCCTATTACGGACTGCCAGTAAATTAAGCAGACATCTTTACAACTCTGAAGTGTTGGTCTCCAGTTTTCCTTACATTTTCAACTGTTGAATCAGATATCAAAAGAATAATGCTTGAACCTAGTTAATATGAAATATTCAGGAGTACTTCTTATTCCATCAGATTGAAATGTTTCTTTGACAGCACTTCCACTCAATCTATCGTCAATCTAAACTTTCACTCTTTCCCAATAAGATTTTATCAGATGCTACATGAGATCAACTTTAGCTATGGGAAATTGTATGGAATGACTTATTTATGCGTAAAATACATCCAAAATTTCTTTGATTCTAAGTTGAGACACGTAATAGAAGTTATAGCCAACAATAACTACTCATTTTGGTTTCACCCACACTCCAATAGATTGTAATTTCAGTCATTTAATCTTTGTATAATGTGTTATCTGCTAAACCAATTTTATTTTTTATTGGGATATCTCTGGACTTTCTTGAGGTGTAATTTTGGTTAGCCCCAGTAGAGTAATATATATATATATATATATTGCATTTTAATCTATGCATTTTGAATCCTAAATGATTATCATAAGTATTATGTACTCCAATTATAAAACTGTAAAGTATAATCTAGAAAACATTAAAGGTTTGCAAGTTAAAATTCTCAAATTCATGAAAGATACATTTTGAATTTGTTTCACTTTCAATCTAAAATGTATTTGTGTTGAGAAATTTTCAAATTATATTTTATTCTGTACTTTTATTTGATTTCAAAACTTAAATTATAAAATTCTCATAAATTAGTATGTAAATTGAACTTAAGATTATGTAGAAGAAATAATCATAAAATAGATTTCAAAATATTCATACTAAAACATTCTCTTTGACGTCAAGTTTTACAAAAAAGTAAATGTACTTTGTGAACACTATTGAATAAAATATCAGAAATACATCATCCGAATATTGAATTTTAAGAAAATCAAATCCATTTTTCATAGGCATAGCTTGAATATTTTGTGTAGAATATATTCTGAAATACTTTAGCGTGAATAAATTTATTTTCTCACTTAAAATAAGTTGAATAAGTCAGTCAAAATCGGAAGTACTTGTGACATAGTATTGTACATGCTTCTTGAACTCTTAAGTATGCAAATTTATTGGAATACTATAACCCTATTCTGATGTACAGATTTTAATTGGTATGTACTAAAACAAATAATGTACTTGGAATACAATGAGCTGTAATTTGAAATGCCACATTAATCATACATGAACAAAAATATAGTTATAATTGCTTTTATATAAATATTTATGATTTGGTAATAAAAAATAATTTAAAACCTCTTGGAATATTAGATTTTAAACTATGTAAATGCTATAAATCTGTTACTTTATGAAAATATTTTTTTAATAAATTCACTGTCGTTTATTTATAGATGTTTAACTATAAGACTCAAGAGTGGATTTAATTTGATTGAAATAAACTTCATCCTATAAAATCTATCTTACCAAAGTAAAACAATATTTAAAAAACTAAAGAGAATAATAATTTTAGAATATGTGTTTATTGTAAGGTGTAGATGAAAATCTTAAAAAAAATATTATTTCAAACAAGCTTCAATAAGATAGAATGAGTAAAATCTTAAAAGCATATGCGAAAAATTTTAGTACGACAATTATATAATAATATATTTTAAGATGTTATTTTTTAAATATAATTCTATATTTATATATTTGAAAACCATAAAAAGAAATCTGTTTTAATTTTTCCCAACAGATTTTTTTTTCTCCACTGATAAATATTATCTGTTGAAGTTTTGGGAAAGATATCAGATTTGTATTAGGTTTGTTTTCGAATCGACGAAACAGAATATTTAGAGTATTATTAGAAATAGATTAAGAATTTATATTTGTGACTTCTATATTTTCAACAATTTCGTGAGCCTTATTACCTAATATATTAACTTTAATCAAACCTGCTAAATGCTAGAAATTTAAAAAAAACTTATAAAGATAAACTAAAAATTTCTTAATTTAAAGCGTTAAAAGAAAAAAAGTCTAGTATTCCTGCGATTGGTGAGGAAAATATCTAAGCGAAATTTGTGTCATAATAGTTTAGCAATTGAAATATAACACGTTTGAAATCTGCTCTATGCACCATAGTTATCATATTAACAGAATACTTCATCGTGTCATTGAAAATATTATCAAAAGACTATGGTAGTTCTCAAATTTTCTTCTATCTTATCAATTGTGTTATGCAACACGTGTCTCCATAGTTGCTTTCTCAGTCTGTGTTAAAATCTTGATTGTAATTATGATATAAGGATGCCTAAAAACTAACAGAAAACTAGATAATTAAAACCATTTACAGAAACAGAAGGCCATTTTGGATTTCCGTAGCATTAGATAATATTTAATTTTCTAAAACAATTTAAAGAAGATTTTATTACTGTGATTCATGGCTATATTTCACTGCTCAAAACAATTAAAGAATATTGTTAGTTTTAAAAAAAATAAGAATATAAACGATTTTTTTTTTTTTTTTTTTTTTTTTTTTTTTTTTTTTTTTTTTTTGCCGAAAATGGAAGAAGAGAAATATAAATGCAAATTTTTCAGATTTTCAAACTGTGGAGTATGCTAATTTTAAGTTCGACGTCAAAAATATCACTTCAGTGGCAGTGAATGAAATTTGACGTTCAACTGAATAAAAGACAATGAAGACAAGGATAATCGACATTCAGTGAGTTTTGTTTTGATGAGTACGAGTTCTCAACGTAGACATTTAACTGATTCAGAGGCTTGGAGAGTCGTTGGTAGGTTAGAAGGGGGCCAAATTCAAGCCGAAGCAGCGCCAGCCATTGTAGTGTCACAAAGTGTGATTTCCAGGATCCATTTTTCGGAGACTGTAAGTGCAGGCCAAAAACCAGGGCATGGTCTTAGATGGGCAACAACACCCAATGAAGATCTTTATTTAGTGTTAACGGCTCAGAGACACCGAAATATGAACGCTACTCTTCTCCAACAACATTTTCGCTCGGCTTCTCACACCACGGTTTCAACCTACACCATGAACTGTCCGAAACCGGCTCCATGGTGTAGGTTTGTTTGCTCGCCGTCCGATGATATGTGTTAAACTAACATCAAGGCATCGTCCTGACCACAGGGAGTGGGCAACAGAGCATGTGAACTGGAGTAGAAATGCATGGAGCAATATTCTTTTCTCTGACGAGTCCCGTTTTATGTTCATTCTGATAATAGGCTTATTTTCATCTGGAGGGACAATGGCAATAGGAATAATCCTGTGTTCGTGCAGATTGTGTAAGATTTGGCGTTGGGATAGTGTTGGTGTATGGTGGTAATTCCGTTGACGGGCTCACAGTCCTTTATATCAATCGAGATAGACTTCTGACTGGTCGCCGATATAGGAATGAGATCCTCAGGCCTATTGTAATCCCTTAGGCTGCAGCAATCGGAGATGACTTCATTTTAATGTACGATCAATGCAAGCAACATCGTGCTAATCTTGTGGAGGATTTCCTTTTCAAGGAAAGAATATTGCGAATGGAAAGGACAGCGTGTTTTCCTTACATGAATACAATAGAGCACGTTCGGAACGCCCTAGAAAGACTAGTTGCTGGCCACCAACCACCCCCACAAACTCTCCAAGAACTGGAAAGAGCTCTTCTGGAAGAGTGCGGCAAAATACCCCATCTCGTGATTAATAGCCTCATTGACTACATGCCTCAAAGCTCTTTAACATTGCTGGACGTCCGTGAAAACTATACCCCTCACTGAAAATGATTTCCTTTGAAGATAACACTTTTTCTTATTCTTTTTCTTTCATATGCACAAATTGTTTTCTTTTTTTGTACCCAAACGTGCAATAAAATGCATTTTTTTCTGCCAAACATGTGTAATTTACTTTCATATAACCTACTACGTCTGTAGACCATCTATCAATCAGCTAAAAAGTTTCCCAGCCACAAGATCCACCTACAACCGCAATATCCTTTAAATATTTTGAGCAGTGTATTACTAATTTGCTACTAACTTTAATCTTTATGATATGTATTTTTAATGTTATATTTAATATTATTTTTAAAGTTCTATAACCTGCAGCAGATTGTATTTAAAAAACATTTTTAAATGCTTCTCTTTAGAGGAAAAGCACGAGTAAAATTTTTTTAATTATTTTAACGCATAAAAATTGAACTAAATTTAAGCAATAATATTTTAATCTAAACAAGAATAGCTGAAATTTTATGCATAAAATGAATTACATCCGAATATAAAATCCATCATTAATTTTATGATTAAAAAACCAATAGGTTTTCATCATGCAATTGAAGTAGTTAATTTACATACAATTACTAATGAATTGTGATAATTTTTATATTATTATAGTATTCATTAAGTACTTTACGTAAAGATTTTAATTTTCAAACTATAAAACTTACATGAGATTTAAAAAAAACCCACTTAGCCTAGAAGATCTTTTTAAGATTTAATTCAACCCTGCATTTAATACTCTAACAAAACTTTTAGAAAATTTTCCTTTTATTTAAGGGAATTTTTCGTTAAACCATAATTTTATTTTAACGACAAAATAAATTTACTAATTCTTGTAAACAGCATCATCTTAGTCAATATATTACATGCTGATACTTGTTCTAGTTAATCTTCATTAAATAGTATTTGTAACTGTAATTACAGGTGTGGATCTAGGAAGTGTTGTCTTTTTGTGAAATATTTTCATATACAGTGTGGTGCATTATCAAATCATAAAAGAATAAATCCGGAAATGCGAATTGTCACATTGCAAAGGACACTCTTTCTGCACCAACACTCTTTCTACATTTGATAAATATTAAATTTATTCTGAAAATGATACTTTTAGAATCAATACCTAAAAAGTAAATTATCGTTATTTGTATAAATGATTAAAGCAAAAAAGTAAATTCACTTTCTGAGATATTTGACTAATACATTTGATAAAAATATTTATTCTATTTACTTTTATTCAATAAATGAAGCACAATAAATAAATATTTATGGGCAATAAATTTCAACTGGTATTTTAATAATTGTACGTCATTCGCTTTTTTATTTCTTAATTAGTTCTAATAAAATACTCATTTTCAAGGAATAAAAAATCCCTTTATTCTTAAGAATTATAATATTATTTAATATATTTTCCAAACCCTAAATGTAAATCTTCGAAACATGATTTATAATTCAATAAGAAATATGTACCTTTTTGCAATATTTATTATGCTTTGTAATTTATAAAACGTTGATAACACGTTGCTGAAAATCCAACTCATTTATAAGACAACAGTATTTATTTTGAATAACATTTGGAATAGAAATAATTATTTTTGTTTACAGGAAAACTGCACGAAAAAGTAATGAACAAGAAAATAAAGTTAATTAATTCCCATTAACAGTTCATATTTTTAAGAAATCCTCTCTCTGTATTTGCTTAACTTATGTTCAGCAATTAAAAGGAAGTAAGGTATTTTTCTACAATTAAAAGCGGAGTATATTCAAACAATCTTTTAAGCATCTTCCTTTTTCTGTTTCGTTGCAAGAATTTTCGAGGAATATTTAAAATCATTAACCGAGTTCATTCCACTTTTAACCCACTAATTTACAAAGGGAAGAATAATATTTTTGACTACAAAGTCATCAAGATATTTAATTGTTGAACAAACACAAGTATATTCTCTTCTTTGTGTAATAAACAGTAAATTAAAGACAGTAAATATCATTTACATTCTTCCGAAGCCAACTTATTGAATAGTTTTGCTTAAGGAAAAATGCTCTAATGGAATTGAAAGTACAGAAGCAAGTAATTAATACATAAGTAAAGAATCCTTATTACATGTTTCAATTTGATGAATTAAGAGTACAGTTTGTTAAATTTAAAAAAGGAAAACATTCTTTTTAACAAAATGCTAATTCTAAAGATTAAAATAACAATAAAATTTACTTTTAAAATTCTTAGCTCGTTTTAAAAACAAAGAGACGTTGTTTTTTACAAAATCAAACAATTAAGAAACAAGAGCCTAATAAATTTAAATATTTGACAAATTCAATTGCTTTCAGTTAATAATACTGCACAAATGTTTAAAAAATGTATAATTTTAATGCAAATCTTATGCATAATTGTACATTTAGTTTTGAAATATTTTAATAGTTTTTGAGAAATTAATTTTATGGTGACTGTTTCCTTGTTCAGTTAAAACGATTATGTTTTTTGAAAATACATTTTTTTTTTCTTTGCGAACAAAATTAATTTTTATTTCTCAAAATTTATAGTAGTCCACATTTCTTCTGAAGTACAATGTTTTTTTAAGAATAATCTAGTTATGACATTTAGATACGAATTTTTGTTATATTAAATCGTTATATTTCAGCATTCTTTATACATTCTATCAACAAAGCAACAGGAATTTGTGATAAAAAGTCAATAAATAAGACAATTTCTTATTTACTTATCTTTGAATACCATTTTTAAAGCCATTTATTTCGATTTGGGATTATTCTTTTTTTACCCTGTCATTACATATTAATGAAAAAATTAATTCACACACATAAATTAATAAAATAAACAGCTTACTTAGGAAGAATTCATGATTTAAAAACACATCAATAGAGATGCAGTAGCATAACAAAAAATATCTTATTTCTGGAAAATAGTATTTACATAGTATTTGCCAACATCAATTCACAATTAAATAAAAATTTGATTTTTCAAACAAATTTTATAAACGTTTCCTTAATTATATTACATTATACATATTATTTACTTACACACATCAGAATTTTGAACACAATCAACGTATTATATATAGAGAGTTTCATCTTAAATTTGCAGTAGCAAAGAATCTGAAATAATATTTCATTAAGATAACTACCAAAGTTTACAAACACTTCATCAGAAATCTAAATTATGTTTTTGAATATTTATCAGTAAATATTTATTGATTAATAAAATATGCAATGTCATGGATAATTATGAAAAATCAATGGCTTTCAAAATATTTTCTTAAAAAATACTCTTTAAAACAAATACATTTTGATAAATTAAAATAAGCTTCATTTACAATAAATATTGTTTTTGTTTTTCGTATTTATAAAAGTTTGTAACTATAACTTTTTTTATACACAAAAATTATTTGAGGACTAATAGAATTTGTTTGTTATTATTTATAAAATATTTTAATCATTTTTCTTAAGTAATGAGGAAATGTGCAAAGAAAACATTAGAGTATGAATTGAAAACTTAACATAGAGCAAACTACTTAAAGTAGAGGGAAATAACTAGGTGTAACTTTAAGTAAATATTAATAATTAAATAAAAGTTGTTATTAATTTTAATTATTAGAACTAAATATTTTTCAGAGACATCTTAGGTGTATAATATTTCAATGTGAACACGTTAAAGATTCACCACCTATTTATATTATAATTAATTTCCAAAGAGTTATCTTCCAAGAACATCCTTCATGAAAGTATTCTTGCAGTCAGTTATTACTTAATATAAGCTTTATGATAATGAGACATTAAGTTAGATGTTAAGAATACCACATCTACCATTTTACGTTCCACATTTACAACATGAGGACGTATTCATGTTTGGAGATAAAACAGTTATAGTAGCAGTCCCATTAGAAAGACGAAGGATGGTTATAATTAACGACTCGTTGAAATTAGAGATTGTGTCGCTGTAACTCTGTCCCTAATTGCTTAGATGTGAAAGTGATATTTTAGATACACAGCTTACGATAAATCTCACTGTGTAATTAATATTAATGTATTAAAGTATTTTGAAGAATTTATATGCATAAATATTTTGGCACATAATTGCAACTTTGTTGAACACTGAATAAATTCTGTTGCTGAAAAGATATAATGTAAAATTATAATCCGGTCTTTGAAGCCATTATATTCTTTGAAAAGACAATAATCTTATATTAATTCATAAATGAAGTACATTAGAATTGTTTTCAAAACTATAAAAATTTGGTATAAAATTTATCAGTGAAACATTTTTAGAGCTTTTAACTAAACATTATGTAGCAGGTTTTGTATCAAGACAAAGTTTGATATCAACAAATGCCTTATTTACACCAAAATAAATATTTTATTAAATATCATAGATTATTAACTTTTTTAATGTTAATATTTTTTGTGAAGACAGACACTATAATTTTTGAGGGTTTTCCATAATATAGTATAAATTTCATAATAACTTATTGCAATTCCTTGACTATATACTAAACACAGAAAAGATAAATTATTTTTAAACATACAACAGATAATCTATGGCCAAAAATAAAAAAAAATATTTCATAAAAATGGCTTTTAATTAATTAATTTTGTTAAATACTTTGCATGAAATCTTTTTAATAATCGTTTTTCGATTAATATTTTATATATTAATCAAAAAACGATTGGTATGAATTATTTATATTTTTTATCTATGAGAACTGGAAAATGATTTTAAAAGATAAAAAATTTAAAATTACAAAAAAAATCTCGTTTGTTTGTGGGCGTTGATCACAGATTATAAAACCATCACAAATAAAAAGAGAAAAATACTTGAATC
>JAPDSC010140185.1:0-27497 GCA_026290005.1 Latrodectus geometricus
ATATATATATATATATATATATATATATATATATATATATATATATAATTTAAATTATTTTATATTTTATTACCTTAGCTACATATGTATTAACCCAAAGGAAAAATTAATAAGTTTAAATATCATAAATTGCTAAAAATTAAAGCTATATTAACAAACTATTTTAGTGTTATCAAAATAGAAAGGACATAATAGTTTAGTTAAATACACAAAACATAGGTTTATATTTTTAGATATGCAAAATTACATCTCAGTTAAGATTGTTGGAAAAAAGATATTTCAAACTCTCTATACTCTAATTTAAATTACATTTATCTAATAAAAGATTAAATATTTTATTGTAGATTTCAAAACAGTCAAGACATCAAATTTGTGTGTGTGGTGTTTTTTTATTTTATTTATTATTATTATTTTCTAACTTTTCCTCAATGATGGTGAGAGGAATATCCAAATTGGACTTCTTTATACTAATAGAATCAAGCTTCTCTCTTTTTGTTTTCATTATAGTATTAAGTTACTTAAATTATCCTTTACCATTAACAGGGCTGCCACTTTAAAAAATTGACTGTAAATGAAAATTTTATGTTAAAGTATTGTTGCAGTTTTACAACACATAATTCATTTACATTATGAATAAGTTTTTCTTTCATATTATGATTTTTCTTGAGAAATATGTTTCCTTCGCACAGCTGTTTTAACATAAGACTCAAAATTTAATGCCTTTATTTTCTTATATTTTACTATCCACAAGGAATTTACATTTATGAGAAAAGGATAGATCGTAAAATTAAGGAACTAGTTGAACAAAAAATTATTTTACTTTCTTAAGGACATTAAAATTCTGATTAAATATTTTCCGGAGAAGTGTCATAACTTTTTTAACTATATGGAAGCATTTTTAATTACGATGAAACAAATATTTGATTAAGCTAATAATCATAATTTTTCATGTTTAACATTATCCAGTAATAACTACATCCACAAAATTTTAAGAAACTTGAACAGAAGGTTTTGAGAACGCTGTCATCAATTTTCCCTAAAATAATTATAAGTTTATATTTTGGTGATTTATCGTTTTTTAAAAACATAAGACCACATATTTAAATCAATTTTGGCTGCTTTTTTTGTCATAAGACTTCATTTTCTAAAAGACAGAAATCAGTCTCCAGGATGAAAATATGGCCCCATTTTCACTAATTTTATACAGGCACACCATTACTGATTATAAAAAATTTTATGCAATTTCATTATCATGTGCTTTAAAATGTTTAAATATTGCTTGCTTGGTTGTAGAAAATGAATGGATTTGTAGGTACTATGTTTTTATTATCATTTACAAAGAAATCATTGTGATATTTGTATTACTTATTGACTGGTTTAAATATTAATTTTAATATTAACACACTTGAATAAGTTACAATTGATGTGAAAGTCAAATTAAAAACAGAGGAAAGGATGAGAGAGGGGGCTTTACAACATAAAAGAGGTCATATAGGTACTTCGTAATTTTCAATATGAGGTCCAAAATTTTCATACTTTATTTTTTAAAAAGCAAATAAAAATTATTTCAAATTAATGAATATATTATCTCAAATGCAAGAATCAAGTATAATTGGTATTACACTTATTTTTGAACTAACATGTTGCAATTTGATAGAAATCGATGATTGATAACTAATTCAAAATCATTATAGTTTTCTTGGTTATCTAAGTAAGAGCTCTAAATTTGAAAAATGTGTAAACAGTAATTTTTGAATAAAATATTAACATTTTATTAACAATAAATTCTAGTATCAACAATAAATTCTAGTTCAGTTAAACAAGAGCATAAAATATCAGCTATATAGTTTTGAAGCAAAGATGAAATTTCATTTTCTGCAGCTAAAAGCTAAAAACTGTTTGAAGGATGGGGGGAAAAAATGTAATTCTTGCAAATGAATGAAATTATTAGACATTTTTTTGTAAAGTTTGACAAGTAAACATAATGATACCATTACATTGCTTGATTATTTTCATTCAATTGTGCTAATAACTCAAACCAAAGAATCAACAGTTGATAACTTAAAGTCTATACTATTTTATTCCTGTCTGTTCAGAAGAATTCTTTGAATAAGGTGAAAAATATCACATTTTTCAATAAAGTTTTACAAAATAAAATTTGAACGAGTAGAATTTAAAAGTGTCTTTTAATGAGTCATTTATTCTCTAAATTGATTATAATAAAATGTGCATCTAAATAAATTATTCTTAAAAAAAAAAAAAAAAAAAAAAAAAAAAAAAAAAAAAAAAACCCAGCAGTTATGATTTTTACAAAGAAAAATTGGATATGTGTATTTAAATTTGATAAAAAGTCAAATGTCAGATGAAATGTTATTTATATAAAAAATCCAAATATGTAAAATAAATTAATAAACAATTGGTAGAACTCAGTACCATTCAAGTTACTGAGATAATAATAAGAATATTTTACAAGGGTCATGCAGAAAGTAACAATAGTTTTGTAGTAAAAAACAAAAAAGCAATTATTGGTAAAAACTTTATTACTCACATGAAGTTTCCTTCTTTTCTCAACATAATCATTTCCTACAATTAAAAAATTATAGTATCAGGTCATAAGCTTCAGAACTTCTACGTCACTCTTCTGATAATAATTCATTAAAGTAATCATTTAACTTCATGTAAAAAAATAATGCTATGACCAAGGCAAATCTTTAATTAAGTTTTACTGCAAATTCTTCCCGATATTATAGAGACCTTATGAAGCAGAAATTGCTGGATCAATTTGAAGGGGAATATTTTGATGTCTAAAATTTTTCTGTTCTAGCAATTTCTATTTTTTACTTAAACTAAAAGAATTTCTTGGCAATAAAAAGCTTTGAAAGTGAAAGAGTTGGAGAACAAATGATTACTTGTTTGAATGAACTAGTTATAGAAATGTATAACATGAGAATACTGAAGCTTGTGACCAAGTGCAACAAATATTTAAATATAGAAGATAGCCATGAAAAGAAATGAAGGAAGCTAAATGCATGCAATATAATTTTTCTTCCAAATGAATGCAGAATTTTTTATTACTGATAATAAAAGTCATTACTTGCTGAATAACCTTTGATAATTCTGAAAATTGCAAATTTTTTGGTTTATTTCTAAAGCCATCACTAGATGGTTTCAACAAATAAATTATTCTCATAAATATAAGCTGGAATTTTGAAAATTTCAATTCTATAATCATCAGTTTTACACATAACATGATTATTACAAGCAAGCAAACCTCTTATCTTTAAAAATGTTCAATATCTTGACTTATCACACAAGATACATCTTAATGTATCAAGATGTATAAAATTCAGTAAAAGGAAATAAATATAGATAAAATATAATATTAAAAACAAATGCAAAACAATATAGATTAAACATGAATATACCTTTAAAGTTGAAAGAGTCTCTTCTAGAGATGCTGGTGTCACTGTACATATAATTGCAGTTAAAGCATTTCCACCCAATGAATTTTGTAGTACCCTCGTTAACTTTGAATCCCGATAACTAATAAATTGGCTATTAAAATATAGAAATTTAAGACAGAATTTTAAAGGAATATTTTCTAGAAAATTTCCATACATATAAAGAAAATTATACAAATGTGAGGATTTTTTGAGTGATTATGTTCAACATTTAATTAAAGAAATTTGTTTCAAAACTATTTATTTTAATTTTTAAAAAACAAAAAGCTAATTTTTATTTAAAGAACTTTATAGCAAATATCAATATTTTAGCTGTTTATAGAAACCAATTTGCTGAGTCTAAGCAATAAAATTTATTGTTTTATTTTTTGTATTTTTATGCACAAAATAAAATAATTTCCTTTGTTGAAGCAAACAAAATATGCTTTATTTATCCTTGAAACAGTAAAATTGGACTTAATATTTACTTGTGAATATTTAACAGAAATGGTAAATTCCCTAATAAAAAACATTAATTCGTTTTCAAGGTTGATAAATGATAAATTCAAGCAAAAATATAAAGCGGAGTCAGTAGATAGTCTAACAGGTCTTTCAATACTTAAAATATTATTTAAATATTAATTATCTTAACATATTGCAAAATTAATATCATAATTTTAAATAAGTAATTAATAAAAGTAAGTAAAATATAGAATCAAAGGTAAAAGCAATGATTTAACATAAAAATTTACTGGTGATTTCTGGCTAATATAAAAAGCATTAATCAAAATTCATATATACATTAACGAAATAATTCACTTAAGTAATCAAGAATATTATGGATGCTTATGTATAGCATTTAAATGTAAAAGAATAAAAGGATGTTTCTTAAGGAATATTGCCATATACAGTTTTAACAAAAAAGTATATTTTACACCATTATGAAACATCACTGTGATTAAGGAATGTATAAAGTATCAAAAATTTAATAAAGATATAATTAACCATATAATGAGATATACTTAAACAAATTAATGAAATACACACACACTTAACCATATAAATACATACAGAAATTGTAAAAGTTATATATAACTTAAGTACTTAAATAATTTCTACAATTAAGTATAATGTATGAAATTAAAAAAAGATTGCAGAATTTCCATCAAAAACTAAATAATCCTGTTAATATGTTAAGGATAATAGAGAAAATTAAAAAAAGGAATTTTTTTTTTTTTTTGATTATTTAAGATTTATTCACATCATTACTTTCACCTAGGATTCATTTGATACTATCAATCATTTCTCTGACCACATAACTTTTTTTTTTTCATACTTAAATATACTAATTACATTTATTGTTATAATAATATCAAAGGTTATGTATAATGAAGTAATGCATCATAACAGGCATATATAATGAAACAATGAACAATATCAATAAATCAAAATAGAAAATAAAAAATCAGTTATAACATTATTAGTATTAAATTAATTAAAAAATAAATTTGTTAAACTGAATTAATTTAAAATTCACATATATTTAAAGTATTTTAGTTTTGTAAAAGGTTTATATTCAATAGCACTATCATGCATCAGCTCTAAATTGTTTATTTTTTCATATTTCTTGTAGTTTTTATTAATTTCTATTTTTTGTAATCTAATACTTTTAAGATGTAGAGTTTTTAAAAACTTTAAACAAATGTTAACTTATTTTATGTAATGAGAAACTCCTGAAGAAATCTAATTTATTAATATTTATAATGTAGTTTTTTTTGTGGAAATACTCTCATAATGCAAATTTTCAAGAAAAATAATTGTTCACCAAGAATCCACATTCATCAGATATAATGACATGAGAAGCAAAATATTATATTCTTGATTGCAAGGAAAGAATGAAGAAAAAAATGTAAAGAGTTATGAAAAAAGTTGTCCTCCTTTAACAAAAAATTTTAAGTTTTGCTACATTACCACATATCAATTCACTTGAAAAAAAATTTTTTTTTCTTTTACTTGTAATCTATTTTGTAAATCAATTTTCAGTAATGAGATTTTTTAAAATTTTCTGGCAATCTATTTAGTATTTAAAAAGTTCAAATTAATCAGATAATTTCAATAAAGAGCATTTTGATCTTAAATCTAATGTTAATATTTTTAATGAACACAGACATTTTATCTTTTCTTAGTATATACAGTTTTATTTCCTTTCTAAACATTTTTAGTATACAGAATTCTTAAAATATACAAGTATACATTCATTTAATAACTAAAATTTAAAGAGAGAATTATTTCTATATAACATTCACTTTATGTTTTATATAGAAACAATTCTTAATTTTAAGCAACATGATATTCTGACTTAAATTAAGAAAATTTCTCTCACTTTTAAATTTTGAAAACTAATTATTTAACCTTTTGTCATCGTTTCAATAAAGTGCTCTTACAGCGATGTGAAAAGACATTTTCAATCCTTCTGACAAAAAGGAGAAGGCCATTTTTTCCAAAGATGCCAAAGATTTTGTTATAACAAATCAATCTTTTGAGTGTGATATCTTGTGCTGGGTCTACTTTAATTTTGATGAAAATGTAAATGGGTTTATCATAAATACTATGCTTATCAATAAACAATCAACTTTTTATTATTCATTGTTTAACATATCAGATTAAGAATTAACATAAAGAAATGTTACAAAAGAATTTGAGATTATATATATATATATAATGTATGTATATATATGTGTGTGTATGTGGAACAAATTTAGTCTGTTTTGTAAACTATAATAGAGTAAATATAAATTTATTACAAAAAATTTTCTGAAATTTTTTAAAATTATTGAAATTTGAGATTATATATATAAATAATATATATAATGTATGTATATATATGTGTGTGTATGTGGAACAAATTTAGTCTGTTTTGTAAACTATAATAGAGTAAATATAAATTTATTACAAAAAATTTTCTGAATTTTTTTTAAAATTATTGAAATAAATTTAATTATTTGATTCTTAGCCATCAAAATACATATTTAAAATCACACATTTTTTTAAAGAAATGGAATGTAATCGTCTTTAAAAAATAAGTAATAAACTAATTGAATATGTTCAACAGCATTCCTAAAAACATCTGTAACGAGCAAAGGCAAAGATCAGAATAGTGCATGCATGCTAAAATCTGTTGCCCTCCTCTTTCCTTCCAATAATGCTATTGTTTACTTTTTGATTTGAGTGTGTTCTCAGAGACTGGGGTGTGTTGGTGGTGGTGACAACTGATTATTTATATCGATATGTTAATTTGAAAGTTAAATTATATAAATATGAAAAATTATGTATGTATTAAAATTGTATCCTCATCAATAAATTGAATTAATTTAAATTCAAATTATCATCAATTGACTCGCCTCCACGCCACGCTATACAGCTTTCATGACATTAAAAAATGTGATTAAAAGAATGTTAACTATATTAATGATTTTTATTTTCCTTTCCTTGTTATAAATGTTTTGTATTATAATTCCTATACATACCTTTATTGGATTAAGATATGCTTTTTTATCTTTTTCCTTTGGAGAAAAAACAAAAAGGGAATTATCCTTTCTGTGTGGCTTGTTATAAAACGTCTTACACAAATGAATGTTGCAAAATCAATTTAGAATTGAACTGATTTCTACTTTGATATGTAGTAATCAGATATATAAAATTGTTTTTGCCTTATAAAAAATTGTAAAATTTTGTTCATTTTTCAATGACTGAGACCATGAAAATTCATTAAAGTGTACATTCCAAAATGTACTTAAATTAGTCTCAAAAAGTATTTCCATTAAAGTCTTCTCTGGAAAGAAGAAAACATTACTGTAATAATATAATTATTATTTACAGAGTTTTAAATTTTGCATAAGAGAATGCTTATTAAAGAATCTTAAGTATTCATTTTAACTTACATGAATTAAAATCAAGTGATACGGAGGAACCTGCATCATTATCATTACAAAAATAATTATTCTTAAATTCAGATTCATCAAAACAATCAGAATCATTACCTAAAAAATTTTCTTTCTTTAATTTATCCAATTTTTTAATTTCTTTATCAGTCAAACCCTTAAGACCTGAAGCCATGGAAAATATTCTTTCAAATAACAAAAATGGTGACAGATTAAAATGAAGAAATTTACTATAGTGAGTCTGAATATGTTTTCCTTTAAAAAAGAGCCAATAAATCTGTTTTTCGTCAAGATTTGCCACTCTGACAATTTTCCAACATTCAGTCACAAAAGAAGAACAATTAAATCTTTCACAACTTCCCAAAGAATTTTGAGCAAGAGAAGTTGAGTGCATTAAAGGAGGAAAAAATTGATGGTACAACTTCTGCACCACAGCCATCTTTTGGGACACTTACTTTCATTGTATGAGTGTTGTATCACCAGAATGAAAAGGTTAGTTATTTATATAATTGAACATATATAAATAATTATTAACTGAAATTCCAAAGAGCTTGAAATACAAAAATACAAAGAATATAATGCAAAATTAAAAAAAAATAATTTTTAAATGATTTAAAAAAAATTAATTATAATGGGGGGGGGGAATTCACTTCATAAAATAGAAAGGAAAATTAATAAAAGGATTGTATTTTTCTTGGATTTTCAATGAAATTTTTCTTTAAAACAATAAAATCTCAAAATGCATTCCAATTAAGTATCTACACCAAAATTACAGTTGAGAAATTATTAAAATTAAACCATTTATATAACTTATTGGTAACACCACATAACAGATTAGCAAGCTTCAAAACATTCATAGTTTAAATACATAGATCACAAAATAAAATGTTACAAAACATTAAATAGATAACAAATTTTTCATAAAGTTAACTTACTGTTCCTTTCCAGAACTTAATTGACTAATAACTTGACTCAACATAAACAAGGACTTGTTTATATTAACTCCTTCTTTAAACTGTGTACCTTTATTGAGACTTGCTTTTTCAGACCCTGCAAGGTCTATAATATTCTAAAAACGAAGAGGAAAATAAGCGTTTTTTATTTTTTTTTAATAGTGTAAGCCATAGATTTTTAAGTTAACACAGACATAGCACAAACAAAAGGTTTGAAAACTTTTATTAAATTTTCAGAATAATTCCTTTTATCAGATACTTGCAAAGAATATTTCATGTAATATCATAAAGTAACGTAATAAATTAATGAATTTCATCATAAAATAAAACTTTGCAAGTTCTTTCTGAAACAGAATAATTAAAAAAAATGTTAATTACAAGAATTTTAAACAAATTTCAGACATCTAAATTTTTATCATTTTACAGAATAAATATTAAAACTACAAAGAGAAAAAACAAAGTACTGAATTGTTAAATATTTTAATGATTTTCAGCAGTTTAGGACTTGAAAAATAAAACAAATATTATCAGAAAGAGCAACAATACATTGTGTTATTCAGTTCATTATGTAAAGAAACATTATTCATTTGACATATTCTGAAATAAAATTAGTATAGCACATTTTTTTAAAATAAAGTTAAAGTTTTGGTAATTTTAATATAGCTAATTCAGAAAGTCAAAATAAAATACTTATATATTGTTAATATTATATGTATTTTTTAACTTTCTAATAGAAACAAAAAATGTTCCAGATAGAAAAAAATGTTTAATTTATTTTCACAAAGGCATTAAAAGTTGTAATTGCTTTACATTCCAATTTCATCAATGTTGTATACATTCCTCATGTTACCTAGTTATAATTTCACTGAATAACCATGCCAATGTTTCAATGAACAATTTTAAAAGTTTGTATAATATATATTAAACTTTTTCGCACAACATACTCAAAATCTCAAATGCACAAAAATCTGTGACATTTTAAAATTAGTGATCACACTCTTAACTTATTTTTAAGAAAATTTGACTTTAACAAAGAAATACTTTAATATTTAAAGAAAGGTTGTGCATATTACATCTGAATCCATGTTTAAAGTCTTGTAATGTAATTTCGAATAGTTTTTTTTTTTTTTTTTTTTTTTTTTGAGATTTATAGATGAATAATTCTTTTTTCAAATCAGATAACTGTTCTTGATTTCCTTCAATTATAATCGTTTCTTTAATAAATCCTACATATTATATTGACCTAAATATTGCCTTTATATATTCTGCAATATTATTACATACACTGACAAGTGCATTTAAGGAATGAAATCATAAAATGTCAATTTTCAGAGGAAACACTTCATGATAGCTCCCTGCAAAAGTAATTTTTTTATATTGACACTTGCAAACTATGAATGTTCTTGTAAGATGGGAGAAAATTCATAGGAATTGCTTAAAAAAAACTTGGATTTCAACATCAACACTGCACAATTATTTATTTAGAACTTGAAAGACTTATGATTCTTCAATAAAAACAACAAACTGAATTCCTTAAACATAAAAAAAAAAAAAAAAAAAAACAGGTGACAAAATCATACGCAAACAAAAAATACTTAACAATGAGTTTGCAAAAGATTTTACAAAATGTTAAATCATAAATACAAATTAAAATATCATTCTGTCTGTGGGACTATGTTAAGAACTAGGACATTCATTCATAAGATGGTGAGAATTTGTAAATTAGAGGTTCTTAAAAATGAGCAGTTGCAGTATAATTTAGTGTCCTTATTAGTACTGACTTAACTAAATTGAGAGTAGAGAGAGTAAAAATTGAAAAATATTCAAGATAAATTTATTTTTAAGTGAAATATATTAGACAAGATTATTTCATTATTATATTATATTACACAAGTTTATTCATTGTTGTCATAAATAATTAGGAAAGACCTAATATTCTTTTATTCATTCTAATTACACTATTTCTACAAGATATTTTTCCAATTATATGGCTGTATATTAATTAGTATAAAAAAAATTGTAGCATAACTATACGACATGTTATAAAATTCTGGAATCTAAAATGAAATTACATCGAAAAATTGTTTCTCAAATATTTTTTACCATTTCCCAACTAATTTGATTAATTTCTGGTGCTTTTCAAAAACTCATTGCATAGCTAAAATTTGGCATGTACACAATGAGTAATTAAAGGTAATTAACTTTAAAAAGTTCCAGATTATAGTTTTAGTAGACTTTTTAAATTATGCTAAAACAAAGACATAATGAAATGAAAAATTAACCAACAAATATTCTCTCAGTCCTCTTTGAAATGATCAGAAATAAAGGGAAGCTAAAAAATTTTATAGTGTATTTTCATTCCTAAGTTTCCATAGAAAAATGTGTGATACTTGTTAATTTTTGGCTTAGTGACAAATCACCAAAATATGAAAACTGCTGTCAACTGAAACAAGTAATAGATATTAAATTCTTATTCATGCATTATTAATAAACTTAACATTCTTAAACTGACAACTGTTGCTCACAGAAAGATACTGAAAATTTTGGGGATCTGTGAAGTGACAAAACAAGAGACAAAATGCAAATCTAATATACAGAATCATAGATGAAAACACCTGGAAAAGACTGTAATTGGTTTAACCATAAATTACATTCTAATAAACTTTTCCCACAGGCTCTAGTGGTAGTCAAGCACTCCTCAGGATGAAAGATCCTGGTTTTAATTGTAGTCACTGTTGAATAAAAGATGGGTGTTGTGCTGCTTTCTCCATGCTTATCTTATGGGATTGGTGTATAAGTATGGCTTGCTATCCTATTTCTGCAATACATAAATATGGTATGATATCAATGAATAGTCCATCTGGATGACAATTCCCATGGTGAATATTAAAAAGCTTAATAACAGCCTTTGGTAATCAAATCGTCCACTACAAAATATCAACACACATATTTAAGTGTAAGTTTTCTCTGATAATTTTAAAACTATTTTAACAATGACAGACATAAAAGTAAACAAGTATCAAATATATTACACTATAAGAAACAGCAGATGCATTTATAAATCAACAAAGCTGTTTTATGTCTAAGCTTCATGCATGACTTGTCATTTTATGGCCACTTTTACACATAAAGGTTTATGGGGAACAAAAGTATATAGTTAAAATTTATTCAAAACTACTATAATCACTTTCCTTATGAAAATGGATTAAAACTAAAACCAAAATATTAATCTGAAGAACAAAATGCTAACAACTCAATTGATCCCTATTTTAAGCAGTCAAACTAAATTTTAAATAATTTTTTACATTTTCAGAAATTTTTTGAACCAGTTTTAACAAAATTAAATTAAACTCAAAAATTAAAATAAATTATATAAACATAAAATTGATAAAATTATTGTCAAGATAGTAATTAGCAAGCTACTTTTATATGAAGACTATTCCATGTTTTTAGATAACTTTTTAAAATATTCATATGCATAATATTGCATAACATTATAGAAATTATGCATAATATTTATAGAATTTATAGATATTTTTATACTTCCATCAAATATATCATGCTTAATGAGAAAAACATCTTATTGCTACTTAAAATTTACTATATAATTATTTTAAAATAATGTGTATATTTTTAGTATTATTGATCAAAAATTATATTTAAATTTTTTCCAAATTCAAAATTTATTTTCAAATTTTAAGGTAAAAAAATTTCTTAAAATTTTTAGTCATGTTAGGTACAAAAAGTAAAAAGCAAACATATGCATTCAAAATAGTACAATGAAAATGCAAAAAATCAAGAGTTAGAGCTTAGAAATATTAAGATAAAATAAATTTTAATTATCATGAAACTAATACAAGTATTAAGCACTAAATTTTATAAATCAGTATTAAGCACTATATTTTATACATAATTACAATTTTTTAATATTTTTAACTTAAAATATAATAATTGTTATAAATTATTATTTAATTAAGGAGCTTATTAACATAAATTTAAACTTATATAAGACTTACAAGTTGAGAGACATTTACAGCTGTGTTTTCAACACCACGTAACCCACTTTCAATAACCTAATTAAAAAACATGATATAATCTATTATACATAAGTTATAGATTTTATTAAAAACATCAAAATTATACATTAAATTAAAAGTATTTTCAAATACATATTAAAACATAGGTAAAGACATTTAAAATATGTAAAAATAAAGATATAATTAAAATGTGATGAAATATTAAATTCTTATACCATATATAATTTGACTCAGACTAATAGAAGTTATATAACACATTTTGCTATAATTTACTGAACAGATGACTGTTGAGTTGTATTACACTAGTCTGAGATGTAATGTTTGTTGCTTAGCAGTCACTTTTTGCACACAAGGGCTAATTAGACCTGGACTTACAGTTTAAAGGGATTCCGAACCACAACAAACATCCATGCCCAGGAAGTGTGGAACTTGAACTACAAACTGTTGAATTAAAGGCTAGAGTGATAAGGATTTGGCTGCCAGCTTGCTCTGAGATAGAAGTAATGTAATTTAAAACTAAATATTATCATTATAAGACTTGAATAGGGAGCTGAACTGAATTACATCATGATTTTCAGATTTGGAATATCTTTTTTTTCTCCCAACCTGGTAGTTGACTAACCTTTTCGTCTCGGTGGTACAATTGTTGTACCACAAATGTGAGTGTTTCCGAGGACGGCTATGGTACAACAGTTGTACCATGGATTTTTTCCTTCTTTCAAGCGCGCAACTTTCACCCGCTCAAATTTCTTCTGACAATTGAGGCAGATTTAATTGCTGCTCTTTTGTGCCTGAAAGTCGTAAAAACTGGGGACTTGTCCGAGCGGAGAATTTCGGCGGAAAACGGATTTATTGGCTCTTTAAAATAAAAGCATATTCATCCTTATTTTAGTTATTTTCTTCATTGTTAACAGTTGCTTTTTTGCCAGTTGAAAAAATATTTTTGTTGGTTTCCCATTGTAAGAGTTCCAATGATGAAGAAATTAAAAAGTTATTGGATGAATTAGAAGACAACTTTGCATATTGTGATTCTGATTGTTGTGATGAATCTGAATTCAATGATAGTAGTTTTTGTGATGATAATAATAACGCAGATTCCTCAGTATTATTTGAGTTTAATTGTTTATTTAAAATAATTTAAAAATAAAAAATAGGTGTTAGAGAAGTCCCAATTCAAATGCTTAAGTACGAAATCAGTCATTCTTTGTTTACATCTGTATTATTAGTATGAAATATGAGCAAATAAATATATTTGTAAAAAGAAAGAAAATGAACTTTGTTCTAAATTATGTATTCTTTATTTTAATAAAAAAAAATGTTTTTTGCATTTCACTGATGGAGTAATTTATAATTACAGATATTAAGGTATTTCTATATTTCAGAATTTGTTTCCTTTTTGCTTTTAAACATTTTCATTGAGAAACAACACTCTCATTGTAATACGAGAACTTATTCATATTTTGACTTTTAAGATGAAGTGATCAAACAATGTCTTCACAAAGAACTAAATGTGATTTAGTGTTAGAAATTTGCTTTTCGAGGTGCAATATATCTGATTTGATCCCCCTATTACTAATGAGGATTAAATATCTTTGCTTTTTCCTGCGTGTATGTATGTTTGCATAGACGTGAGAAAACTTTCTTGGTTTCTTCTTTAAGACATTTAAACGAGGATTGTAATTTATGAATATGCTCCAGGGTGAACACACACTTTTTCATTTCACAGCAAGAACATGCAAGCAGAAAGGAATAAATCAATTTATTGTACTTAAAAATGAAAATATTTTTAACCAAAAAATGCGTTGCATATTTAAAATTACTTTACATTTGTGAATCTATTTATAAGGCATTTTAAATCTCTGTAAAATTTAAATAAATATGTTTTTGGTTTTTTTAAAAATAATTTAATAATCATTCTTACACACAAAGTTTAAAACATTACGGATAAGAATTTTTATATTTAGTGTTATACTAAATATAAAAATTCTTATCCTAATACTTTCTTCTTTCAGATAAGAATTTTATAGAAATATTTTCTGAGATTAATATGATTACATTAACAACCTACTCTTTGAAAAAACGATTTTCAAGCCTTCATTCATTGAAAATGACCAGAAATTTACAATTTATTGTATGACTAAAATAATTTCACAATTTTCATTTCAACTGAAGATTGAACCCATAATTTTCATTGAGTAAAGGGTTTCATATCTAACCACAAAGGAAAATTCTAGTTTTAATCTTTTTCTTCAAAAGAAAAAATAAAAGAGCATATATTTTAGTACAATGAATGTAGAAATTATAAAGCAAAACATTTCTATAAAATATAAAAAAGAAAAGAAAAAAGAGAGAGAAAGAAAGAAAAACCTTTAATGTTGTTAACATACAGATCTTTCTCAAATACTATTTCGGTAATTTATATGCATTCAGAACTAAAATTATTAGTTCAAAATATTTTTATTTACATTTTTTAATATCAGATATGCTATTCTTGGGAAAGTTTTTGAAAGTATTAAATTAGTTATTTCTCATCTTTTTTCTTATAACTAAATATGTTTCGTTACTATTAAAAATCTGTTATTTTAAATATGTATTCTGATTGCTAAAAAGAAACAAATAAATGGTTTTGTAATATTTTGTACAACTTTATAGAAACAAAAAAAGCCATCACTAATTGTGGAATAAGCAACCAATAAAATGACTGCGATATACAGTTTAATAATTTCAAAAAATTCTTTGTAATAAATTTATGCCATATCATAATTTCCAAGATCAGTAACAATTATATAACTTAAAATTTTTGTAACACTACTTAATCTAATATGTTGAATTAAATGGAAAAAAGTCGATTGCTTATTGATAAGTATAGTATTTATAGTAAACCCATTTCATCTTCGTCGAAATTACCCAGCGCCAGTGAACTCTATTAGTTAACACCTACAATTTCTTTTATATTTTTATACCTGTTAACTTTCAGAAACATGCTTCAGTAAAACTTTTCAGGAGTCAAAAATACACATCCAGATAAATATTTTCTTAATTAAGAAAAAATTATTAATTAAAATTTTATCTTCAGTTGTATTAAATTCATAGAATCTAGAACACATTCATAATATACTACCATTTGTGCTTTCTGAATATTAAAAATAATTACAAGGAAATATTTTGCATGCCACAATGAAACTAAATTGCAATCTGTTGAAATATTAATTTCAATCATTTTATCATGAAAGTAAGTTATCTGGACTGAATTATATTACACATTCACAATAGCTTTTAAATCAAGTAAAGTTAATAATTAGAAACACAATAATTAATAAAATTAAAATTCTGGGTTAAAAGATTTAAAAAACTGTATAAAATTTTCTTGATTAAATAAATTTCTTTATTATTTTATATACTGAAAGAGTTCAATGCCATAAGTCACATTTTTAGCCCTTTTGAACAAATTCTCATCCATATAACAAAATCTGTCACTTAAAGATTTCACAATAAACACATTTTCTAAATTATTATAAGATAGCATGTTTCTTAATTCATTTCCATTATTTTTTTATTAAACTAAAAATTCTTTCACACACTGCATTGCTATGGGGTGTCATTAGTAAAGATAAAATGAACTTAGATATCCTATCATATATTTGTCACTTCTATCTACACTCTTATTTTCACCAATTTGAAACCACAAAGAATCAATGTTTTCATTTTCCGTTTTTAACTTGGATAAATCTTCAGTCTGCCTCTACCATTTTATGTCCCCATCTATGAATTCTTAAGCTCGAGCCTTCTTCACACCAATAGGAAAAGAGGTCGATTGAAATATGCATTCTCTGACCACTCAAAACCTCCAAGATCACAGAGACTGGGAAGTTATTCTCCCACAGATGAAGAAAGGGGGTGCTAATTTTTGTTCCTAACTGGGTTAACAAGAAAAGATTGCCACAATATGATAAAACTTAAAATAATGTTTTCTTTTCAACTTTGCCCAGAAGAAGAATATTATTCCATGTGTGGTATCAGTAAATGCATAAAATCTAACGATCTTGATTTAAAGTTGGCAGGTCTGTATTTTGAAAAATATATATTTTTTTGATAAAATGAAAGAACTTATCTTCAAAAAGGTTTGAATGTTTATTTTATATTATAGAAGGGCTTATATACCATTCTGAATATAGCATGAGATCTTGAGCTTTTATTATTCATTATGGTTTCATCTGTTCGTCTTTGCCCTGAAATAATTATTTATTAGTTTAAAAATATTCAAAGAACACAAGTTTATAAAAAATTAAAACATTTTTACAAGATTCATATAAGAATGAAAGATATTAATAATAGAAAAAATGCTAATGTGAAACAGTCAAAATTCACAAAAACTATATATAAGAAACATTTATACAACATGAATTAAAACACTTTTTATAGCAGAGTTAAATATTTGAATATAGCTATTTTAAAAGACTTAAATTAAGAAAAGAAGATATGAATTAAATTTTATTACTTATGAATATATTAAAGTAAAAACTAAATTATAAATTGTTTGAATAACTTTAGTTTCTTAATTTAAAAATAATAATTAGAAACATTTGATTTTAGTCTCAGCATTAAAATATATATAAGAATTACTTATTATATAAACTAAAATTTAAGAATTACTTCAATTTTATTTTATAACAAATAATTTTTAATAAAATTCCATTAGAATTTCCATTCATTACAGTAAATTAAATGTTTGCAACAAAATCCTAAAATTATAAATGGTGCTAGTACTAGGTGATTGGGTATATATATAATCTAAACTTTAAAAATACCTAAATTATAACTCAAAGACTCACATTATATTCTTTAATATCACATAAAGAATCACTAATAATTCAACAAACATGTAAAATAGCTATAATGCTTAAAAAATAATCTACTTAAAAATTTCTTTTCTTAATTCCATTACAGCATAAGTTATCAGAATTATTATTATTTTTTTTAAATTTAATAGATTATGTATTAAATCATTTTCTTCTGATAATAGCAACTAGGATTATTTTAGCTTTCGGCATTTCAAAGGACAAAATTAACACCATTTTATATAATGGAATACCTAATGGGAGTGTCCTAGAATCAGAATCAAGTTGAAGTATCATTGTATTTGGAGGATATTGCAATTATGATGGATCTTAGACTAGGTCAAATACAGAACCCACAACTTTTCATAATGATTGACATTTTCCAACCACACATACAAAGTAATTTTTCTTAAAATTTATTAATGACAAATGACATTAATGCTGATCTAAAAATGCATTCATAGATCTATAATAAATGTCATAAATAAAAATAAATTAAGGTAATTACTAAATAAGAATTTATTATGTAAAAGTCAAACATTTTTCAATAAATTACCTTAATGAATCTATAACAATTAAGATTAAATTATATACTGATAAATTATTTTAAAGATATTTTTAATTACAAATGGATAATATCATACTGAAAATATTAATATTAATTTCACATTATTTACTGTAGCTGTAATAGGGGAGTATATTTAAGAAAATTGGGAAAATTATATGATAAAATTAGAATAACATTTTTTAATTCATTGCAAACTTACTTTGTCCTCTTTTAATCAAATCTAGAACTTGTGATGGTTCCTGTACAATGAGTTCAGTAAGCTTATGAACTTTTATTGTACCATACTATAAAACAATAAGCAACATTTATTTGCATATAAAATATAAATAATAAAAATTAGAAATATATTCAAACTTTGTTATAATAAACTCCAAGGCATTGCTTAAAAAGTGAACTATTTGAAAACATTTGTAATTAGTCCATTGGAATGGAGGATTCACAACTAATTTAACACAATAAGCACTAAAATGGAATTAAAGTAATGCATTTTTTGTGTTAAATGATATTATACAATATTAAATTATAATTTAATAATTTTTTATAATTAAGATGTATTTCAAATTTTACATTAGATATCAGAGTAATTTAGAGTATAACAATGTATTAAAAACAAAGAATTCAATTAAAATAAATCCTGACAAGCTTAAAACATTTTTGGTTTATTAAATAATGGTTCTAATTTCTCTTAGTTGTTGTAACAAGTTTAAAACCTTAATACAAAAATTTTCAATAAATGCAAGAATTTTTTTGTGAAAAAAATATAAATTTTTTGAAAGTCTGAACAAAGTTTTTAATAAAATACTGTTTGCTTTTTAAAGAAATTAATAATTATGTAATAAAATTAACATATGACAAAACATAAATAGCAATGATTTTTAAATTGTAACTTTGCAGATACTGTACATCCCATCATTGTTCATAATGAGTCAGGTAGATGTAGGGAATTAAAATTTCAAGTTTCATAGAGGGAAAAGGAGCTTTTCTTAAATGCCCATTATTTGCATTTTTTAATTTTTCAACAGAAAGTAAAATTTGTAATGAATACAAAACGTTAGAGGATAATTGGTAGATCTGTAATTATAACATTTTGTATTATTAAAAAAGATGTCTTACTTGATCTTGAAGTTTCAAATTTTCATTTGAATTAGAAAGTAAATCATTAACCATTTCATTGTATATTTCCATAAAGGAAACTCTCAAAAGGAACTCTCGATCTGGCATCTGAAAAATATTTTTATGAAAGTTGCTAAAAACAAAAATTACTATTAACAATAAAATACCACATTATAATAATTTTACAATAAGTATATTAACTTTATTTATCCAGATGTTTTCACAAAGTTCCATATAAATATTAAGCAAATAAAAACAACTTTGGATTATTGAATTTTGTGAAACACCTCATTTTTTTTAACTAATAAAATTGTCAAAGAATATTGACATTAGTAATATATTGTTAGCTCATCATTGAGTTGAAAATCAGAAAAATATAGCAGAAGTAATTTGTTTTATTTTCCTATGATCACTATTTCAACAAGAAGAGTAAAGTAATTAAGATCAACAATTGGAAACAAATTCAGAACCATTATAAATAAAGAAGGAATTTACAAATTACTGATATCTCAGGTCAGAGCATTAAGCCTTTTCATGCTTTTTAAGCAGTTAATGATTAAACATTACAAGAATAATATCAATCAAATTAACAATAAATTATATTTTAGTCTGAAATTGAAAGTATGGTAATTTTTTTAAAACAAAATGAATACTTTTTGTTTTTGTATATGATCATCATAAATTATAGAAACAAATTTAATGCATTTATCAAGATAAAAGAACAATTCTTTAATTATCATTAAATTTTAATAGATTTTAGTTTTAAAAGATAAAAGGATTTAAATTTTTTGATAGTTTTTTTTTTTTTTTTTTTTTTTTTTCGTTTTAGTGAATTAATTTTACTGTATGTCCATGATAACACTTAGATGTTATTTTTAATGATGCAACTTTTAAATTCAGTAATATAATACCACTACAAACCGTTTCCATTAAATAGGCACCTAGTACTATTAAATGGGAAAACATTAGGTGACAAAAAATACTGACAATTGGAATGTCTCACTTTTGTAAGATTGAGCATTCTATGTCACACCCATTACATGTATTTTTATGCGCTTTTGATTTGAACTTTATATGTATTGAAAAAAATTTAAACTAAATTAGAAATCAGAAGGGATTTTATTCACATTCACTTAAAATTATATTTTCTTAAAGTAATTCTGGAAGGCAAATTTTTTTGCCAGATTTTAAATGCATTTTTCATTATAAATCAACCAAGCTAAAAAGTATAGTAAAATATTTTGCATTATTTTAAACTTAAATGGTATTTACTTGGCATATCTTAATTTTTAATCTGTTAATCAATAAAATCTTCTTTGAAGAAATTTAGGCAATTTTTCTATTAAAACATAAATATGAAACTAATTTATTTCATTTCCAAAGATGAAGGATAAAATTATTCATAATTTATAAACTTTACCAATTGGCTACATAAAATTCTCATTTATTTGTAAATAAAGAATCTGAAGCTAAATACCATGAACTAAAACTGTAATAAGATTTGAAATTAAAAATTTCTGATACTCTGAAAGAAAAACACAGCCTTGTATCCAAATTAGTAATATTCAAAATCATTAGACCGATAAAATGCGAAAGACAAAATTAAACAAAGTCAAAAAGTATAATTTTTTTTTCTTATTCTTAAATGGTAGTATATTAGTTCTTATAACCAATATTTTATGAATAAAAACAATTATGATATTAATATTATATGAGCATGAATAACATAAATTGTCGATACAATATTAGTTTAACTTTCATATTCATTTTCAAACTTACAATTAAAAGATGTCAATTCATTTCAGCAAGTAATTTTACTATCAACAAAATTTTTGCAGTTATTTTTCTAATTTTTTAAAAATGGGAAGAATGAAATTAAAGAAGACTAAATTCAAAACTATTTTTAAGCAGAAACTCTCATTTTGTTTAATTTTCAAGACTTAAAAGGAAATTCATCATTCACTAATACAAATACACATAAAATAGATATACAAACATAATATATAGTAAAAAAGTCACACTTGTTTTATAATAATAGTAGATGAAATTTAAATATTTCATTATATATACATACACACACAAATATATATATGTATATATTATACAGAACAAAATTAAAATCTTCTAAGTATAAATTTCAAATTCATTGAATTCTTAGTGAAAATTAGGAATATTTTATGTGAATTTTCACGGAATTTCAAATACATTATATTCCTTATTATGAATGATCCTAATTTAAGTTGAATAATATTTATTTTAGCCCCATTATGTATGAATAATTACTCAAAATTTTACTAATACTCATTAAAATCGCATTTTTTAATTCAAAGACATTTTTACTTGATCTTAAAAAAGTAACACTTAAATATTTTTAATTAGAATTGTCCACACCCTAGTTTTTATATAAAAAAGTAAAATATTATGCAAATTTATTTCAGCAGCAAATTTAAAAGCATTTGAATGATCTTTAAAACTTTTTAGTTAAACTTCAACCGAATCATTGATGAATATTTCTTATGAATATGACCATGAGATACTTTACTTTTGTAAGATAAATGTGCAGTAATATTTTATTTGAGTAGAATATATTTTTTCTTCCAGAAAATTAATATACATAGAATAAAAATTCATTTTTTCTTTAGTTTTGATTTTCTTTACTGGACTATGACGTTTTACAAGAAAATTCCAACTTTAAGACAAAATTAGTTTCATTTCCTACACCTATATTTGAGATTACGACCAGTTATTCCAAAATGCTTTTTTCCTATAGAGTTAAGCATATTACTGGAGTGTGGGGAGGTGTAAGAAATGAATTTATTAACTTCAAAGCAAAAATAAAATGAAATTAAGAATTAAGTTTATTAATTTTTAATAGTTTTCTCAACAAATAAATTTAAAAATCAAAACAAATTTTAAACTGAAAGTTACATTAAAAAACCGTAATTGCAATTGATTATAAGATTAAAAAAGTAAACTTTTTTACACTATTTCTCACATTAATAAGCAACAATATTAAAACAAATTTATTTGGCTTTTATAAAAGCTATCATAAGCCTTTAAAATTAACTTTCCTTTTCATGCAAATTTGGAATTTGTGAGGAATTTTTTTGAAAAAAACATAAGAAATTTGCTGATCAGTTCAACACCCAAAAAATGAACATAAATTTTTAATTCTGTAACCGTAATAATCTTTAACCCAATTTGTTTTTCATTTTCCTTTTTTCTAGTTTGCAAATTATGTACCATTTTCTATTAACAAGAGACGCTATGAAATAATTTCGAATTACATACAAAGAATAAAATTTTGAAAACTTAGATAATAAAAGTAACATATTTACAGAAACATTTTAGGAATTCACATACAGCATATTACAAATGCACATTTCTAAAACATGAGCTTACATTCTGTATATGTTCAAACAAATCAAGCACAGTGTGGTGTATGATACCAAGTTCCAATCTATCATCACCCATTAATGTAAAAGTTTTCCCAGATGAAGTTTGACCATAAGCAAATATTGTACCTAAATGAAACATTTTGATATAAGTTGAAGTTTCATTTTTTTAAACAAATTTTATGTAACAAATCCTAAGAAATTTTATATTTGATCTCTTTGCTATTTTTTCTATTTTATCTCGATAAATGTTTCAAAATCAACAACCAAAATAATGTTCATAAAGAAAGTTAAAAGTTTATTGATATCAGTTTTAGATTTTAAACTTACCATTAAAACCATTAATTACAGATTTGATAATGGGTGAGCAAAATTCTGAATAAATAAGTTCATTACATTCATGACCAGCAAAAACACGATCTAAAAATAGAATAAGAAATTTAAATACCTATTTGAATACATAATTCAAATTTATAGATAAAAACAGGTATTTTTATTTTGAATGATTAATAGTAATCATCAAAAAATGAAATATTTTTTCTTTAAAGCTGAAATTATCATTTAAAAAAAAACTAAAAATAAAAGATTTGGGAGACATTTATGTTTGAATTTTTCAAAAGTAAGGAATTGCAAATACATAAGTAAAAAAATTGTAATTTTTATTGCTTAATTGGCTTAGTAAATATCAAAGTGTTATAAATATATTAACACTGAAATTTTAATATATACACATTGCATTTTGAATTTCCATTTTACTTCAAAAATTTCATATAAAAAATACCTTTTATAAGTCTCAAAAATGAAAATACTTTGGAAATATAAATAAAATAAAAAAAGATATATGCTTTTTACAGATTATATCTTGGAATTAGATATAAGCATAATATTGTTAAAAAAATTTTCATAGATGATTCATCTTTTCAGTCATACCTGCATTTTAAAAATACCTGTATTCAGTTCCTTTACGTTTGAAAACTATAAATGTTAAAATTTCATATAAAAAAGCACTTTTTATTTATAATATTATTAAATAATTAAAATTATAATGACAAATATTTTACAACTGCAATATTAGGCAACTTTATTTAATGTATATACGGAAAAAATAAGAAATTATAATAATCAAAAGAAAGATTAAATAATATCAGAATTGATATCATTCTAGAATTCACTTTATTTCTATTAAATATAATTTTGCAACAAGATAAAAAACAATTCTTAACAAAATATATTCAAGCACATTCCTAATAATTTTTTTGAAATCAAATGAAAAATTTTCTGCAATTCTTGATTTGTTTCAAGAAATGTATTTCTATTTCAAAAAGTCTCAATTATCCCCCATGTCCTTTAGGTTCCGAAATTTGATTCAATATTGATAGACATGATATAAATAAGTCAACATCACAATAATTTCAGAAAAAAATGATGACATTTTGAATAAAATAATCATTTTTTTGAATTTAGTCTTCTATAAATATTTATAATCATTAATAGAGTTTTAAAATTCTTTAGCCATTTTTTAACCAAAAGCAAATAAGTTTCTTAAATAAAATTTAGTAAAATTATTTAAAATGTTTGATTTTAATTATTCTTCTATTAAAGTTCAAAATACATATGAACCTTTGAAGGTAAGATTTTATGATTTCTAAAAGATTTATCATAAAAATAGTCCTAAAATATACAAAATTGTTTAAAACATTTCATCTTTATGCATTGTTAATAGATATGATCCAATTTTCTTAACTATATAATATAGTGAAAACTCAATTTTACGTTCATCAAGGGACTGGGTAAAAGAAACTTAAAATACGGGTTAACTTAAAATGCAGGAAATACATAGAATGCAAAAATCAAATAGAAAAATACAAAAGGTAGTAAAGATGAAACTTTTAAAATATATAATATCTATATTTTACGAAAAGAACATTATTATATATATCAAGATCATTTAAACACATTATTTGGAATCCTGGCATTTAAGTTGAAAATAGTTTTTAATAGTGGATTGTTTTTTATTCGTTGATTTCAAAGTAAATGCAGCATCTTCTAAGATTGAAATACTTTGGAAATTTCTTTCCTGGTCTTTATAAGAAGGAAAATAGTCTTTCATATTGTGTAAGCTCTACACTGCAATACTGGAAGAGATGGGCAGTGCTTCCAGTTCTTCTAGTTGATCTTCATCGATCGGCGAAGTTTACGGATGGAGCAGTAGCTCTTTCAGCTTTGCATGTTCCTAAATTTTCCGGGATATAATCATCAAAGTCATAGATATTAACTGTTTCATTGTCCTACTTTAAGTCCACCGCAGATGAATTTCCATCTGTTTGCGGTTCATTACATGCTACAATCTCGCTTTTTTCAAAACAATGGGAAATGTACTGTTGTGTAACGTTTCTCCATGACAAAATAAAATACATATCCTTTAGAGCATTTAATTTTTGTTTGCAGCATCATTTAGGTTTCCTTTTCCTAGTTCAACTATAGCTTTCCGGACAAGTTGTTTTCTATAAAAAAATTTGAAAGATTGAATAATGCTGCTATTTATACTTATTATGGATAATAAGCAAATTATACAAGTCTACAATTTGCAGGCAAAACACGACAAGCACATTAGACAGCTTCAAATCCAGATGTGCAGTACATTGATCAATGAGCAAAATGATTTTACAATTCTGCAACTTCATTTGTTTGTTTAGTTTGCGCAAAAAGGGCTTGGGTTATCCACGCATTTTTGTTTGCTTCGTATTTTGTCGTAAAATTTCTCATGTACTTGAAGGATAATGGGTGGCGCGACTTTCAACAGCAACAGGCATCTTCCCTCCATGGCAGGAGTTCCTTTAGCAACATAACTTTTATCCAATAGGAGGCTATAGAAAAGTCCAATCTTGTCTGCATTGAATATGCCCTTTGATTTGTATCCTTTGGTCAAATTTAGTAGAATTTTCTTCCATTCTTCTATTGTAGCTTCATCTAAACTTGATGATTCTCCTGAAAGCTATCGATAAATAAGATTTTGTCATTTTTTCATTCAGCATATCCAACCATTTGAAGCTGTGAAGTCTTTCAAACCACCAAGTCCACCGGCAATTTCTAGAGTTTTTTCTTTTGGTATCATGCCATTTATAGGTATATTCGCGGCACAAACTTCTTTAAACAACTTTAATGATATACATTCCAGACCCTCGCGATTTTTTCAATGTTTTCTATTTCTTGGAATTGTTTTCTCCCACTTTTTAGATGTATTATTTTTCTGTAGTATGGATTGCAGGGTTGTCATGGGAATTCCTTATGATTGAGCGAACACTATTTTGACTCTATGAAATTCATCAAATTGTTAAATAATTTCGATTTTCTCAGCAACAGAAAATTTTTTGCATTTTTAACTCATTATTTCAGCATGAAAAGGTTAGAAATGCCCCCACTGCATGCTAAACAGTAACTGAATGTTGTCCAGCATTATACAATGGATTTCAGGCTTATCTGAAAATGAAAGAAGAATTTGAAGAAGTGTAAGTACCCCCTTGGCTCCTCGACAAAAGAAAAAGAGTCACTCCATCTGATTGGTAACTGAAGTATCTCTTCCCTGTCTTTCTCATTTCTACTCCAATAAAGTGTGTTGCTTCTGTACTTTGCTCTCCCACCAGTAGTGTATTCAGGGAAGTAGACAGTCAGTGGAATGCATTCCTGTTTTCATAGATTAACTTTCAACAGCGAGGATTAGCTTTAAAAAAGCACAAAAGGAAAAATATTGTTTGTTTTCTAACATTTTTTCCCTTTCCAGGGAAAAAGCAAAATGCGGGAAATTCCATAATAACAAACTTACAACCCAGGTAGTATACAAAAAAACTGGGACCTGATGGAAAAAGCATTCAGGGGACGTAAAATCTTGATTTCACTGTACATCGAGTCCAAAGTTTAAATATTTTGGAAAATAATTATCTTAAATGTTTGATTTGTTCCCCTCCCTCCACCCTATTTGGTATACTTACTTTATTCTTAATTAGTTCCATTTTATTATTCTTATACATGAGAATATTATTAAAAAATAAAAAGAGTGTTCAAATTTTATTTCATGCTGAAAAATTTTTAAAATTTGATACTTGTAAAACAGTACTTAAATTTTCTATAAAAATATCATAATTTTAGAAACAGAAATCATTAATTTTAGATTTTTATAGGCATTTATATTAAATATATATTTAATGTAGAACTGTTTGTTTTCTTTGCTTAGAACATTATCAAAAAAATGCCTTATAATTAAATTACCAAAATAAAATGGCTGTGTTGAAGAATTAATCTGTTGTATAGAGCAGGAATCTGTAGCAGCCCAGTGTACTGTGGAATCGTTTTCAACTTCCCTGCAAGCATTGATTAAATTAAACAATTAAGTATAAATTATATTACAAAAAAAAAAATCTTTCAATAAAACTCTTGAATACCTTTAACAAATTAATTTCATTAACAATATTTCATGATATAAACTTTAATAATAAAAATATGGATTATTGAAATCGGTTATTCTACTTGGAAAATATACAGTTTAAAACATCTTAAATGCACTTTTTCCAATAAACTTTCAACTTAAGAAAACAATTTCAATGAAATGTTTAATCGAATTCACAAGAAATGACAGCCATTAATTTTACTTCCTTATATGCACACATACATACATACATACATGTAACAATAAATTAAAATCCTCTCTTTACAATGAAAAGTTTTTAACTCAAAAGCCATAGGTTCAAATTTTCAATTTATTTTTAAAAAAATGGAATAATATACATTATTATATTATTTGGCTATATTTAGTGAAATTCTAATAGTAATCTTAGAAGCATCTAGCAAACAGTTACACATTATTCATAGAAAAGCAAACAATTTTATCAGAAAATAAATTTTTATAGCATAAAATTATTTTTCAGAGGTTAAAAGTTTGCTGTGGCTGAATTAGATATAGAATCTTCATGATATTACAATAAATAATAGGTCCAATTTAGGCAAAGCAAAACAATAGTTTTGATAAATGGCCTAAAACAAGAAAATTTTAAGAAAATTTCTACACTTGGTGTTAAAGATAGATTAAGTTCCTTAAAACATTATACTTGGTTTTGCTAAAAATTGATTTTTTGCCAAAATTATCTGTTAAAATTATTAAATCTATATTTTATATATATATATATATATATATATATATATATATATATATATATAT
>JAPDSC010140218.1:0-14571 GCA_026290005.1 Latrodectus geometricus
AACTAAATCCAATTACTAGTTTAAAACCTAGAACCTACGTAGGCCACTCTAGATTTACGTACAGCAACAGAGAATCTCTTATCTTAAAGGTTATAAATGCTTAAAAAAATTTCGAAACTTGTGGGATTTAGTTCTGCAACAGAACTTCAGCTATCGTAAAGACCTCGTGGTCAGGAATCAAGATCTTATAATGAGTTATTCCAAAATTACTCATTTTGTGGTTGGCAACGTCAAGTTTTCAGAGGATTTGTATTTTTATTTTATCATATACTAACTATCTCAATAATGATTTTTCTTGGATAAGCGAATGGTATTCACAGGTTAAAAGGTATCATCATAGATTACTCTTCAGCTCCCAATTAATCCTCTAACATGGTGTGGAAGTCAATATCTGGAACAAAAAAAGGTTAAACGAAATATCGATTTACTGTTTTTTTTAACAGTAACTGGCTTCGAAATCAGAGTTTCCCCTCCAAAAAACGTGATGCCATTAATAGGTCCAACACAAATATAAATAAGTTTGTACTAAAGTCAAAAAAATAACATTTAAAATTTCTTTTTACGAATAAAAGATTTTACCATATAAAAGATTTAAAAAAGATAAAATGTGCATTATTAAAAATGTCACTATTTTTCATAATACTATATTCATTTGTCCTACTTTTGCATAACATATATAAATTTCATAATATTTTGGTTTTAAAAGTTAATGAAATTTAGACTTGCTTCTAAAATAAAAATGTAACTCTTTTTAGTTCGAAAATTCAAAGTACAAATATTTTCTTTTTCAAAATGTTAATAAGGAAATTATATTTTAAAAATTGTATTCAATATTTTTTTATTAAATTACAGCAACCATTTGACAAAACTAACGTAAATAATTCAAATTTATTGATTTCGTAAAAATAAACTCATTACAATTTTTATATTCAAAATTCTTAGAAAATACGATTAATTCTGTTAAATAATACTATTTTACAAAAATTTTCCAGTTTGTTTACTTTAATTGAATTAAATTAACGGAATTTATACATCAACAGAAGCAAAATCTTAAGTATACAAATAAGTATAAATAAGATTTACTTACAAACGTTATTAATACCTTTAATTATCAGATACACACAGAACACAGGAAATGGTATAATAGCTTCAAAATTAGTTTTAGATATTTTAAGTGTAAAAAGATTAAAAAATGAGAAATGGTGTGTACCAAGAAATATTGTTGACACTATAATATTTTGTAGTTTCGAAATTAAACGAAAAAAGGTATTTTGAAATATTTAAATAAGTTAATTTATACATTTGATGCGAAATTTATTTAATGGAAAATAAACTGAAATACATAATCAGGATTAAAATATAATTTATTTAATGTTTGAACAAATAAATCAAAGTGAACTGGAAAATCGTTACTTATATATATATATATATATATATATATATATATATATATATGCCTGTGCCAACATTTAATTTTTTTGAAGTCTCACAATTTTCAGATTTCTTGTATAAAAGCTCAAATGACAAAATTGTCTCTTAAGAGTGAAATTAATCTGTTCTATTTTTTGCTAATAAACAAAAGCTATAAAATATGTGATAAAGAATGAATTAGTTTCTTATAACTAGTAAATTACATGAGCATTTATTTTAACAAATAAAAAACTTATAAAAAAAAGAAAAGTAAAATAAATTTGGAAATACATCTATTAAATAAAATATTAAAATTAACAAAACTGGCCACCCAACCTGTATAGTGGTTAGGGTAACTGATTACGGATGAGGAGGACCTGGGTTTGAATCCCAGCTCGGGCATGGGTGTACTTTCTCTCTATGTTTCTTGTCCTTTCCTCAGATGATGAATGAATGTGGCCCGACCTATAAACGGGTTGGTGTGGCGTGGGCGAAATTACTCGTACCTTTGTAACTTGGTTCACAGGTGCTCACCGGGTAACGATAAAATGTGGGTAGCAGTTTCCAGCCTTGTTGCGGCAAATGGGATAATGTGTGCTCAATGGTTCCCGCCATTAGAAATAAAAAAAATAACAAAGCTATAAAACTTAAATATAGATATAAAAAAGCAATTGGAAAAAAAATTCATTCATTCAAGTAACTAAGCACATACACACTCTGTTTCCATCTATCTATTTATATTCACTATCTAGGGAAAAGTGCATTACAAAAAACTCAATCATTAAGAATTTCTTGTACATAATTATACCCTTTTCCAATGCATTTAGTTAAGAAAATAATTTCAATAATGACATTAGATAGAGTTGTTAAATTATGGTCCAGACTTAACCCATATATTTTTATAAAACATACTTTGCTATAAGTAACTGTTCAGAAACTAAATATTCATATTGTTTCTGAGTTAAACTAATCTGCACTCTATTGCTTTGATAAAATTTAAACAAATATTTGAAAGTATCAACTTTTTAAATTAAAACAAATAAAAATATGAATTTCATAAAAAGTATGCGCACAAATGCATTTATTTATAAAATAAATAACTGGAATGAAAATAGCAATTAATTATTATAAAATGGATGATTTTCAATTTTGTCTTACATTTATTTTAAGTAAAATTCTCAAATTATAATCATATTCTTTTATTTTTTATGAATAAACAATTTTAAAAATATAGTTATTATTCCAGTAAAAAATTTCGATAAAAATTGTTTTCAAATAAATGAAACAGGAATGCAGTTTGATTGTGTTATTGGCCCTCATGACGCCTTGGGTACTTTTAAGGATTATCATCTACCTTAATTAATTATTTATCAAACTTTATATTAACTTAAGTTCCAGTGATTTCATAGACATAATAGGCATAATTAAGCTACATATAAGCAGATGAAAACAAATATTAAAGAAAAAGAAAATCAAATCTTCCAAATTAAATTTATTTTGAACAGAAATATATAACATCATGTAAAACAATTACATTCTAAAACTAATTTGATAATACTAATATATCTTCGGATCTTACTGCAACATATTGAAATCTATAAGATAATCTATGTTGCCATAAGATCCAACAATGCCACCTTAAGCCATAGATTACAATACCAAATTGTACATGATATATATATATATATATATATATATATATATTCAGATTATAAATGTATGTGTATGATTGGGTATGGATGTGGGTGTTTTTCAGGCATATCTACGACAGTAATCACATTAAATCACAAGTTACTGAAAATTTTTCACCTGGAGAGGAAAAACTAAATAAAAAATACTTCGAAGTAATTTTACAAGTATTGCTACTAATAAAGCCAATAACAACTTCTCTTTCAAATAAATATTTTATTATATTGAATTAGTTGCTAAATAGACAAACAACTCTAGTATTTTACTAAATTTCATAGCAAAATTTAGGTAATAAAATTGAAGTGATATATAAAACAATAAAGATTAAAGCCTCGAATATATATACAAAAATAATTATTTTATCCATTTAATCTACATTTCATAAAATTCCGAGTAAGTTCATATTTATATTCAGTTGAGTTAATTCATAAATGAAAAATAAATCCCCATTTTTTTAATTTTTAAAAATTTATTAAAAAATTATTTTTTTAAATATATCAAATGTTATATTAATCTACAGGAATTCTAGATTGCTAAATTAGTCTTAAATAATTAAATAAAAATAAAAGCCATAATTATATAATACGCTTTAACTTTATAATTTAAAGCGTATCAGCCATATATTTGTTGAAAAAAAAATGTACACTCTAAGTTAAATTTTATATTACTAATAACAATGTTAATTTTAATTACCAAATATGCAAACAAAATAATAGTTAACTAACGAGTAATAATTTTACTTCTAATATTTGTAATTTACATTTACGTATCAAAAAAGCCAAATTTGTTAATTATTAGATATAGCTAATATATTAGACAAACCAACAATTCTTATTTATTAATTTCAAATAACCATTTTCACTCAATAATGAGTTTTCTTTAAAATTAAAAAAACTAATTTTGATAACTCTATTATTAAGGTGTCAAACGTAAGCATCGCAGGGAATAATACTAACTTTAAAATTTATGTTAAAAAAAAACTAAAGTTACAAGATAACAAAATTATTTCGTATGTATCTTAACAGTCAAATAATTAAACAAAAAAAATAACTAAATTAAACACTGAGATTTAATAAATTTTAATATATACTAGTCAATTTCCAAATTTTAAACTATCTAAATAAAAAAGAATACTTCAGAAGCTAACAACGTCAACATTATTCAGTTTTTGTTCCTTATGTCTTGTTAAGGAAGAGCATTTTTTAAGTTACAGTAAGATTTTATTATATCGATTTTTAAAAATGAAGCGTTTTCTTTTTCTTCTTTTTGTAGATTTATTTATTCCCTAATATTTGCTTTTTTTTATTTTTCGCACTGATGTCAACGAATTCAAAAACAATTTTAATTGTTTCTCTAGAATACTCACTTAATCATTAATAAATCATTTTCATTTGTTAAAAATTCTCCTTTTTCTTATTTTATTCTGAATATATCTCAGCTATATAGACTTAAAATTTCATCTTTTAACTATTAAATAAGATATAAAAATTTGTTTCGTTAAATTTTTTGGCAATAAACTTTTAACTTCTATTTTTATTCCTTTTATTGCCTCATCGAACAACTAGATTTGAATTATTATCAACATTTCTTGGTAAGTTAATTATCAATTGTTGTTTTACCGATTTCTTTTTCTCTTCTTTATAAATAATTCTTATTCTTATTGCTTCTTACTTCTGTATGCTTATTGCTTATAGCTTCTAATTTCTATATTCTTATTTCTGTTAGTCTGCTATTCTTATTGTAGCTAATTATGCTCCAATGCTAAACCCATGTCTTAAAATTTTATTTAATAATGACTTCGCTGAATATTTAAAATGGTACCTTATTTAACATTTTATTTAGCCAAATGCAGTTAAATTTTCTTAATTTTGTTTGTGAAAATTACGCTTCCAGGTTTTATATTCAAGTTTTTATTAATATTAATTTTTCTTCCGAAGAGATAGAAAAATTTCATTTGTGTCTACTTTATTATTCGTTTTTTACTTACATATATATATATATATATATATATATATATATATATATATACAGAGAGAGAGAGAGATAGATAGATCGATAAGTACATGCGTGTATATATTATACATGTACATATATATCTCTATGTATGAGGAAAATAAAATTAGTACGTATCAGTGAGGATAAATTGAAAAACATGGCAAATGTCGCACAAAACTACATTGCGTACATAACGATATTTATGGATCTCAGGTGATACACAAAACGAATGAATAATCTGCTTTCGATGTATAAGAAACTCCATACCACTTGTGTCAATATCAATATTCCATATTTAAGAATTAGGAATTTATGAGACACACACATACTATATATATATATATATATATATATATATATTTATATATATAGTGTTTGCATGATCTTCCGCTTGAAATGCACCTCAATTTGCACCAAAAAAATGTAAACTATAATTCTAACATATTTAAGACTACATCATTTATGACATTAAAAATGCTAAAAAAAATATTAAAAAGTAATATATTGGTAGAAAAGTTAATTTATTTTTAAACTACAATTGGAGAATACATCGTTTTCTTATTTAATAATGTTAAATTACATAAGAAACGATTGCTTTTCATAATGCAGCCTATTCATTTGATGGATTAATTTCATCGAAAACAATAAAATCCTAATTGATTTTTATTTTATATACAGTATTGATGATCAAACACATTTCGTTCATTTTCTCGTAGATTAATCAAGAGACGACAACAAATTTTAATAATGAAATTTGACTAATGGAATTCACTACTTTATATTTAAAAAGTACGATAAATCTACTTTAATGAAAAATACATTTTCTATCAAAAAACGTATTTTTCCTTTTTAACATCTCTTAAATCAAATAAACGGAGAGATTCTCATAGTAAAACATCAGGAGATGTTCCATTTGACATACAACTCAGAAGATGTTTTTGCTATACCTTGGACAATGTGTATTTTCTAAAATAGAAAACGCTCTTCAAGAAAGAGCTTTAAGGCGTTTTTATTTGAAGAAATCAAAATGGAAAAACATTTTCTTCAGGTAATATTTTCGTCGTGAAGTTTTTCTTCATATTTCAAGTGATTGTATTTTTTTCAGACTTAATATTTCTGTAGTTCTTTATGAATTCTTGTACTGTAGGTAGAGAATTGATACCTTTGAAAATAATACATTTTCACCATTTCTATGTTCGAAAGTTAAGTAAAAGCATTTTAATGTGAATTTAAAAAGATGTGGAATATATATTTCCTTTCTTTTCAAATCAATAATTCTAAAATGTAAATTTTATCAACAATTTAAATTTGAATTAACATTTTTATCATTTTTTGTGAGATACATCACTTTAATTCAATCATTGTTGTGAAACAGCCCTTAGTTATTAAGTTCTTTAGAGGAAAATATTTTCTTTAATTTTTTATAAAAATATTGAACGTACATTTTCTTGAATAAACATCAAACTATAATCCTAAAAAATGAATTTCAATTTTGAAAACTGAAAAATTGTTTATTTATCGCTAAATGGTTATTTTATTGCTCTCAAGGGCTAATTAGATCGGCTTCGACAACTGAAAGGGGATTCTGAACCACTGAAAACACCTACTGGCAGAACAAGTAGATTTATGCAGTTATGAACTACTGCCTCTGCTTCATGCATGCTCTGAACCACTGCTTAAAGTGGTAATTGAGCTTACGAACAATTTAACAGAAGACCATTCAACAGCCAACTCAGCATAATTGTTATTATTATTATTTTATTTATTTATTTTTTTTTGGATTGTCACTATGGTCTCTTTTTGCCCAACTGGGATTACTCAACCGGTACACACAATGTAAACTACATTACAGATGACTGGAAACATCTAAATTTGAGTTTGAATTCTAATCCATAACCTGTAATATTAATGGCCAAAGTGCTAACAATTCAGCTGCCAACTCGAAGAAATGTAAATTGATAAGCAATCACAAAACAATATATTTTTTAATTATGAATTAAGTTTAACATTTACCAAATAATATCAAATGTAAATTACAAAATAAACTTCAAATTAACAACAAATGCAAACTATACAATAGGATTTGTTAGAATTTGTGAGAATAGACTTTTATCATAAATTTAATAAATAATTTTCTAATATATGTTTATATAACTTTACACTTTGAGACAGATTGAATCTGAATTATAAATAATAGTAAAAATAGAACATCCACCCCATATTGCTTTCCAGAATTGCTCATAAATAATAGTTCTTTTTTCCATACCCAAAGGAAATGACTCCCAAAAATCCCAGAGCACGGACAATGGCAGACATTCATGCAAAAACGCAACATTTGTTCCCACTGTTTAACATTGATTGGTAAGGAACTCTAGATTTTTCAATCCACAGTGTGAGGTTTCATCTCTATTTTACGATTAGCTCCACATTAGCATTGTTTAAAAGTTTAGTTAAGAAAAGTGATTCTTCAAAAAATACAATCATAGATGGATTTTTTTTCTTAATGGACATGTTTTTCAAAAAAGAGACTAAATATACTGAGACCTGCCCTTTACAGAAGATTCCGAAAAACTGCATTCATCCAAACTTAAATTAGATTCAACTTAATTTACTATTGAACTGAATGTCTAAGTGCTAATTATTTGACATGACATAAAGTAGAACACACTTCCTTTTAAAGCAAACTTTTCAACTAAGTAGTAGAGTTCATTCAAAAATAATTTAAAAAATGAATTTTTTTCAATTCATTATCACTCACAAAGGCAAAATTACTCCGAGCAATTTTTGCATGCATAGATTGAATTTTGTCTCTCCACGACAGTTTTTAGAACACGATTACATAGGTTAATCTTTATTTATTGTATACAGTATTTCCAAGACTAAGAGATAAAGAAAGTGAACAGAACCATAAAAATACTTTTTTTGTTAATTTGACTTCAACAGTATGTCAGTGATAACTTAATAGTCAAAAATTATTAATGGAAGGATTAAGACAAACTCCGAATTATAATTTTAGACAAATATATCTGAATATGTTTTGAAGAAAGGAAAAATTGCAACATTCATCTTCTTTTCAGAGCAGAGAGTTGTTGATTCTGACTAAGCTGTTATTGAACAACAGAAAATAGATTTCACGTGTCTGCATGTGTGTCAGTCGAGGTAGGTACTTGAAAATTTTCCAGATTTCTTCCCTGAGTATTCCAAGTAATATGAATCTCCCTTGAAAGCGCTGTTCACTATTCATTATAAGGCAATTTAGGTAGTAGACGTTAACGTTTTACGACGACATTAGGACATTAGTCTATCTACTATGTGATGCCAAAACTTTCATTCTCGTTATTTAACAGTGGCTAGAATTGAGCCTGGGCTCTAAATAATTAAGCTCCTTTTAAGTATCACTATATAGCCATGTTAAGCAGGAACATGACATAATCAGTCAGTATCAATGTAATGGAATAATGTAAAACACTGTATTTACTTTTTCGCATTTTTGAGTCTTTGCATATTAGATTCTTCAGTTCACAATCGCAAGCCTTATAGAGATTTATATTCTCATACTTTGAAATTGCTAATTTAGTCTAAGAAGTGGCATGTTTTACTCCAGAATAGCAGTTTCTTGCATCATAAATATTTGTTGGTGAAAGATGCTAGGTCAATAATTTTTTTCTTCCAATTCATTGATTTTCAGGCATAATTTCCTTACTTAGTGCGTATGTTTTTGTTTTTTATTATTGAATTCTTTTGTTTTACATTTGAAACAATAAAATATTCTTATTAGAACTTTAGAATTGATTAAATAGATTGCTTGGTTTAAAGCTATCGGACAATAAATGGAAAAAAAGTTATTTTTAAATTACTAGAAATATATTTCATATAAATGATTGCTCACACTGCCAAAAATTTAAGTTCAACAAGTAATGTTTTGATCGGTGATGGAAAAGAAATGATTATAACAGATAAGAAAAAAACAGAAAAGAAACAAAACAAACACATAAGAAAACAGATAAGAAAAAAAAAGGCCCCAACTGATAAGTTGAAGAATACTCAACCCTTTATTTTAAAATGCACTATAAAAATTAATAACTAATGTATATACAATAATACATTTGCATTGTAAACGTTTTGAAATTTGCTTATTTCTTCAAAGAAAAGATTATTTTGAATATATTATGCCTTTTTTATTGTAACACAATTTCCATCACTTATTCATTTGTTGTAGAACTTTTTATATGTTTTATAAGATTTACTCTCGTGAGTATTGTTGATTTTAGAAAATTATAATTGATTGATGTAATAAATATTTATGCAGCTTACTTTCTTTACAAACCAGCACAGTAAAAACCAAGAAATTATCTTAAGTTTAAAAATATTTCATACTATACATAAAAAGAAATATATTTAAAAAAATAAATATAATAAAAGAAAATTTTAAATAAAATATAAAAAAACGAAATATATATATCAGTTCTTTTGCATACAATTATGATTAACTTTGACAGCTCTCACAGATAAAACCAACAGACTTAACTTACTTTAATTAATATCTTACTTATTAATTCTAGATACAAAAAACCTCGTTTATTTGTAAGAATAACTTATCGTGCAAAATTACTAAAATGGAGAAATAAAATTATAACTGTAGCTAAAAAATAAGTACAATTCAAAACAATATGAAATAGTGCATCATACAAATAGTTCAGGCAATGAGGGAGCAGGAATATATTTATCCGTTTTCTAAATGTAAGTAATTTCCCTAAAGTACAGAACTTGCACTTAAATTGAATAACTAAGACAAGAGAATTATGCACTTCCTTAAAATATATGATGAAACAAAATATATATTTACTATTTAGGCACTGCATAAATATTTTGCACCACAATGAGATTAAAAATATTTCCCAGTTTTCAAATACGGCTTTATATTTTAGCTTTACAGCCTCAAAATATTAAACATTTCTTTTTGTTTTGAATTTACCAAGAAATTTTCTTATCAGAAAAAAAATGCATCCCTATTTTCAAAACAACTTCGCTTTAGTGTCATTTATTTATTTAATTTACTTGACATTTAAATAATAAAGTTTTTATAAAAGATGATATATACTGAGAAATTATATTGACTTTTAAAATTATATAATTATTAGAAGTAACTTATATTCTAGTTAGTTATACAAATAGAGAATTTTCCATTGAATAAAAATTTGATATATGACACCGATATTTTAAGTGACATAAATTTTTACATTAGAATTGTTTTGGATAGGAAACTATAAGTCTCTTACATCATTTAGTGACAAATTACACAATTTCAATTTGGCAACATGTGAATTGAAATCCGGAATGAGTTCTACTTTTTGAAAAAAGCTTCATATCTAAATTGAGGTTACAGTTTTTCTGTACATGACCCAATTAAAGATTGACGTGTTAAGATAACAAATGCACGTCACGAACTCCCAGGTATCTTATGCCCTTCTACTGGTGGCGGATGCATAGTAGATCTAAAACCATTGCAAAATATTTTAATATGCATCATGTAAATTACCTTACTTAAAGACATCTCATCGATTATTTGCCGTATTTATGATTCGCAAAGCAGGAAACCTTGAAAACTCCAAATTACCACTCCGATAGATATCCATGCTGTAGATAGAACCTCAACATCCGTTTTCCATTGTTTAACAGCGGCGGAATCAAACTCGAGCCATTTCGCTCTGAAAAGAACTATTTTTAGCACATTCCATAGTGACTTCCTAATCAGCCTCATCTCAAGACAACAGAATTTCAAAATGTTGGGCTGTGTTAAGTGTTTTTAATCAAAAGAAATAACATCTGGTAATATATCAGAAAAACATAACTTACTCTATATTTCTTTCATCGAGCTTTCATTTTTAAGTAAATATTGATCATGATGATCAGGATTGGTTTTAATTATCTTAGATATAAATTTCATTCCCAGAAGATTATAGTTGTTGTGTTCCTAAGAACAAAATATGTTTCAATTAATTTTAAAGCATTCATTATCTTTCAATAATAAAGACATTTAATTTAAAGAACCTTAAGTCATATTTTCAAATTAAGAACTCACTTTTAAAAACTTTAGCTATTCTCACAGATTATATATCTTAATATTAAATTGCTAAAGATATATTCTGATATTGTTTTTCTATAAAGTAATTTCTATATAAAGTATTTAAACATTCTATATTTAGTCTTAAATCCTATTTAAATAAAATTTTGTAGTAAAACTTCTTGTTCGAATTGTTTATAATAAGACCATATTGTTGGATTTCGAAATCATATTTTCCACGAGTTTTTTTTTATACTCATGCAGGTATTCATACTTGAACTCATGTTTATATCTCTCAATTGTTTCTAATATTTACGAAAGAGAAACTAAAAATTAAAACTTTACGAAATAATTTATCAGTAAGAATGATGATGAATGATAGTAAAAACGAAGAGGAGAAGAGATGCAAATGAAAAATACTGACAACTATAAAAAAATAAATATGCAGGAGATCATTATTTTAATAGTAAAATTATATAAAAATAAATAAACATACTGTCAAATATTTAAATTAGTAATAATAGCACAAAATGTAAGTTACTTTTATAAATGAAAGCCAATATTTCATTAGAAATTTGTAGAAACACAAAACAAATAACAATGGTTTTTAAGAATAAAAGGTACACAAATTCAAGAATATTCATATTTGAATATAGACATTCATTAGAATAAATAGCTGGAATATATATCATATTCTAGGTTTAAACTTTCATGCGATAAATATTCTCTAATTTTTTTTAAAAAAAAATTGAGCATAAAAGTAGTGGTTTCCAAAGTATTTATTTATAAAATATTCTTTTAACTAAAACAATTATTCTTAATTTATTAATTAGAAAATGGATAACTATTTAAATATTGGAAATAATTAATGAATATAAAAATTTTAATTTTCTTTTGGTATTTTTTCAATTATTTCTCGATTTTATTAGTTGTATATATAACTTAAAATCTAAGAAAAAATTTAACTCTTATAACTGTAAATAACTTGTCATGAATTTAATGTAATCATTACATTTTATATTTTTTGAAAACAAAATAAATAAAAACTGAGAAACATAAATATGAGTTTCAAAACTAAGATGAAGCACATCGAAATCGAAACCGATTTCACTTACAAGTTTATAAATGCAATAGTTTCATGCATTACTATCAAAGTAAGAGATTCCCTTATTAACATAAAGACGAAACTATAAACATTTATTAACTGTAAATTTTGCGCCATGCAAAAGTGCATTTATTGTAATTGATGCGAAAGATTCGCAATGCTGTAGTGACAGGCCAAATCAAATCCCAATGTAATTTAAAATACAGTTAGTCAGAAATACTTCAAACAATTCGATTTCCACGACAGTGCATGTAGAATTAGGCAGCAGAATTCAAGAACATACATTTTAAGATTTATTATACATTAATAATGCATCACTAAGATAACTATTAGCGTCAAAAAACAGAATAAAAGTAATAACTTCTTCTATATACATAATTAAAAATTTAAATAAAATAAATAAACTAAGAGAATATTTTAAATAAAAAAATAAGCAAAATACTTAATTATCCCTTTAAAATAGCTTTATATAAAACCAAAATTTAATATCAAACATTGCTCAGTATAACTACTTAATATTGCTGTATTAATACGAATGATGCATAAAATAATCTAGAGTAACATTATAAATTATATTGTTTGCAGTAGTTTTATTTATGTTATAAAAATTGCCATTGAGGTTAACAATGGTGATATTAATATTAATTATTCCTTTAACTATTGAATAAAATCCCACAATTTTTCTTATAAAATTTAATAAGAAGTAATGAAATAATGAAGTTCAAATCAAAATAATATATTAAAATTGATTATTTTCTTAATTTTTAATCATGCTTTCCATTGTCCAATTATTATTCAAAATAATTAATGAATCATTTGAAGAGAATATTGGAATATATATTTTCCACAAACATTAATTTGATGTTAATCAAGAAATTAAAATATCATAAAAATCTGAAAATAATTATTGTCATTATTATTGTTAAAGATAATCGAATTAAAGATAAAATATTATAAAAAGGTATTTTTTTCATGTAAAGATAAATATATTTTACATATTTTAATAATACATTAATGAAACTAAAATATTTTTAATTAAAAATCTTAGTTCATATAAAAAGAATTTTTTAATCTTAAATGTATTAATCATGCTAATATTTGAATTTTAATACTATATTAAAATAATTAATAATTTACATTACTAATATATGAAATATTCAAATACCATAAAATTTCCACCTGAACTTTAGTAGACTTTTAATAGATGCAAATACCAATTGCTGCCATAATTTCAAATTTAAGGATATCTTTTTAAAAATCCTTCATGTAACTAATTTTTAATTTAAATTCTATTTTTTTTTTTTTCCTTTTAAGGAATATTTGCAAGAATATGAATTAAATTTACACTAAAAAGAAACAAAAAGAAAGAAAAAAGAAGCATTTTCTTGCAAATTAAATCTAAGTCAAGGGAATAAAATCTTAAATGTTTGTTACTATTTTAACTATTTTTCCTTTTTGATTCTTAAGTCTAAATGACTAAATGTTGAGTCTAGCATTATGTACCTGTCAGCTTTGTATTTATGGAAACATTTATAAAACATTCTGAGCATTACCATTTTCCTTTTAATGACAATTTTTGTTAGCTTATTCCCTTTAAAGTTTTCATTTTTTATTCCCAATTACAATGCCAGAAAAAATTCTGTAATTTTTGTTGTTAATCAGAAAATGTTCCTTAAAATGTTTTCTTTCTTTTTACTTGCACTGATATTGATGATTAAGTGCATAAGTAAGTTAGTAGTTCAATAAAACGCAAGATATCAAAATTTTTTTAAATTATAATTTTCATGAGAGCCTTGTGAAAAACTGAGGAAAAATTTGCGAGTCAGTCAGGAATGACAATTAGGACTCCTGAGGAGTGAAACTTCATAAAAAAGATACATTTTGTAAAAAAAATTCACTTTACAAAGATTATTCATAAAATTTACAGTGATCAAAATTAAAATGATATTAAAGTGATCAAAATTATAAATTTTCTTGATGAAAAAAATGAGTGATCATGAATATACTTTCATGAATGTAATTCCATCTAAATCAACTGTTTTTCTCACGAAAAGCAGTTGATTGAAAGTTGTTGTCGAATAAAAATACGTTCAAAATGATCAATTACAAGAAAAGATTTTTTTCTAAAAATGTAATTTCTTCCTTTTAACATGCTTTTGAATAAATTTTAATGAAAATTTAACTATTTCAACACAATAATTTTACAATTATCTCATATCTTTGAAAATTTGAAATTTAATGTAATTTAAAAACACATTTCAATATATATATATATATATATATATATATATATATATATATATATATA